>JANTPZ010034567.1:0-12425 GCA_025593235.1 Vachellia pachyceras
TGTTATTTTATTTTATTTTTCCCTTTC
Source organism: Vachellia pachyceras (assembly GCA_025593235.1). Taxonomy (NCBI): domain Eukaryota; kingdom Viridiplantae; phylum Streptophyta; class Magnoliopsida; order Fabales; family Fabaceae; genus Vachellia; species Vachellia pachyceras. The sequence continues at coordinate 28 of JANTPZ010034567.1, forward strand.
CCTTTTTTATTTTTCCATTATATCTTTCTATTATTTTATTTTGGGTAATTAAAATATTTTTTTGTAGACCATATTATTTTAAATAATAAACTTTGGATTACCGTTCTTATGAACGGGTGTTGTGGGGATGCTTAACATTTTTTTCATACACAACCAACTCTTAGACCCTATCTTATTTTTGTAGACCATATTTTTTAAAAAATTGCTTTCCAAAATTATCCGATATTAAAATTTTTGTGGTAACTCCTAACTACAAATTTTGAATCCTACAATATATATTAGCTTTTTTTTTAATATTTATCTTGTTGTTTACTGTCTATTAGCGTGTCTCGCATTTACAAAATCACACAAACCAGGTATAAGGCACTTGGTTGGTGTGGACAAATCACAAATAGGGGGGCCAGCTATAAATGATGTTAATATTTTTAGGTGCCTAGCTCATATTTTACATTATCACTTATATATACTCTATTTGTACATTATATGTTATAAAAGCATGTTCATGTAAATCGAAATAATATTTCTCTCGAATATTTATTTCGTAAACTATAAATTACATTGAAAATTAACTTTTACTGGTTATCCAAAATAGTTCATAGTCACATCACACACATATATATAGCTCCATCTGTACTTTTAATCTGTCGTTTAATAAAAGTGTTGTGCAATTTTTAATGATTGAAATAATCAAGTAAGTTTAAATTGTAGACCTAAAAGAGAAGGAAAAAAAAAGGCGAGGGAAAGAAAAAGAAGGGAAATAAACGATAATGGGACTTGAATTATATGAATCCATTATTTAATTTATATTTTTAGTGACAAATTATTCATTATATGATATTATCAACATATTCAAATTTGAGTCACATGGCTCCAATTATTGAAAAGTTCTTCACAAACTATAAGGTCTTATAAAATAAATGTAATCACCGGAAGTTTTAAATAAAAAGTTAGTTGCATGCATCTACACAGAAAGTTATCATGATATGTTGTTGTGTTTTTGGGGGACTTTATTTTGAATAAATTTATTTCTTGGGATCTTACAATGATTTTCCTTTTTCTTTTCTAAACACTCACCCCAACCAATGTAATAATAGAAATTATCAAATTTCTTTCGGTCCTTTAAATACACCACCAGAAAAATGTCATTTAGCGACAGAAAAATCCATTGCTAAATAGCTAATTTCCTTCATAAAATTTTCATTTAGCGACGGAAAATATTAGTAAACCTCGTTTTAGCAACTGAAAATAGTCATTTAGCGACGGATTTTTCGTCGCTAAATAGCATTTTTCTGGTAGTGATATTTTCCAAAGTGAGATGACATATGAGCCATAAAAGTCTACTTCTTGTTTTGATACATATTTTTATTTCCTTTTCGACATCTTTAAACACTTATTGTGAAGCCTAATACACCAGAGATGTATAATAAAAAAAAAGACACACAGAGTTGTTCCCAAAATATCATGAAATTATAATGCTGTGGCAAAACAAAACTCTTTTTTTTTATCGAAATCGTTCGGTATCCAGCCCCAAAGGCAACCGACTACTCCGGACTCGAGGGGAATGGTGTGCTGCCAGGTCGCCTTTGGCTAGCCTTCGACAAGATTCACCCCTCTCACAATAAGTGCGCTTCCCGGGAATCGAACACACGTTCTCATCCTTACGGGGGAAAGCTCACATTACCAGCTCGACCAACAGCTTGTTGGTAAACTCTAGAAACGTCATTTTCATGAAACCATTAAGGTTATTAAAACTAGATCAGACCGGCCGGTTCGGACCTGAAACCGACGAACCGACCGCTGGTCCCGTCCAATTTGGCATCTGACCCTGGGTTGGGGTCAACCTGCCCAGTTGGGTGAGTTGACCTGGTTAGCATTTTTTTTCTTTTTTAAAATATTTTTTATTTTTTACAAAATTTTATTAGAAGGAAGTTGAATTTGTTGGATTAAAATATGATATAAACAATAGAATCTAAGAAATATGAACCACAGCTTGAGATATTATGATTTTCTTTATCAGTGAAAGGCAAACATACGTCCGAGAAAAGATAGGGGGTACTAAGGTGAATAAAGACAACACAGTTAATTATAATATAAGTTAAAGGATAAATCTATATACATCATAGAAGAATACAAGTTGGTATTTTCCCACCTAAACTTCTTCTATACTTTAATTTTATTGCATGTTGATTGGTTTTATCCCATTTGTAGAATTCATGTAGAACATTTTGGTGTTTGAAGGGGAAAAACAAAACATGAGAAGGAAAAGCTAAATATCCCCTTAAAATATACATTTTGATATTTTGTTCGGATGAATATTTTGAAACTATAAATAATATTGGATAATAGATAATCTATAAGTATATTATTAATTTGGTAATTGTTATTTTGTAAATAATGGAATTCACTACTTTTTTTTAAAATTTCAATTTTAGATAGTTTGATTATGTTAATGTATAATAATATTTATTTATTTTTTAATTTTTTATTCCTCATCGGTCTAACCTCCGGTTTGATTCCAGTCTGACCCACTGACCCTTAACCTAATGTCTTATCCAATTCATTCACCGGTCCGGTTTTGATAACCTTGAAAACCATTTCTAGCCTTTTTACTTTAATATCAACACTCACACCAACCAATGCTTGTTAGTAGACAGTTTTTAATGTCTCTTCAAGCCTTTTGAATATTTTCCAAGGTGAGGTGCAATAATGTGTGGTTAATGAGCTGGAAAAATCTAATTCTTCTTTTCATATTTTATTTCATTGTCAATGTCTATTGCCCTCTTCTGAAGCCAATTATTCCCAGAAAATCATGGAGTTATAATGCTGTGATAAAACATGTAGAAACGTCAATTTTATATCTTATATAGTCTCGCTTTTTTATTTTAAAGCAAAATCTGGTTTTAAAAATGAAGACCTAAATGTCTAAAGTATGAAGAAAAAACTTTGTGAAGAGGACATGGCTGAATGAAAGATTAAAAGGTAATATATTTTGGGAGTAATTAATGCCCCACCTTATCTCAAAAGAAGATGCTCTTCATTGGGGGAAAATAATTGCTTAAAATTCAATTTACTTTTTCACTGCTGATCATTTTTTAAGAGTTAATTTATTGCATATATTTTGAAGTTTATGACTTCTTCCCACTTAATATATTGTATTATACAAACCACCTCTCACTTATATAACAACTTTCATGTCATTAGGTTATAAGGCGTACTTATCACTTCAACTTAATACACTTTAATATGTCTCTGCAACATGGCTTTGACGAAATGTGAACAATACAAAACGGATAGCAATACATTACAGGGATTTGAATATTGAGGCTTTCTCACTTGAGAGTCTCAAATTATGGCTATTAATTAGCTATTAGATATTGTGATCTAACAATGTCGGGAACATTTAAAAAAAAACCAAACAAAAGTCTTCAATCATAACTCCTCCCTTAGCATCATTAGAACACCATCTAATAATGATAAATATTCAGTTAAGGCTTAAATTGAGGGAGCTTAACTGAAGGATCAAAATCTTACATTAGAGTAGTATTATATCAATTACCATAAAACAAAAAATTGCAAGAAATAAAAAATTGAACACGTATAAATGTGAGGGTTATCTTCAAGTGATTGAAACAAACTATGTAAAGATAATTTTTAAATATTGAAAAAAAATGAGTAAAGAGAAGGGTTGTTGCCGTACCATTAGATATTATAATGACAGTGCTTTCAAAGAAGACTTTTCCGGTAGCACAATCTTTACTTTGGAAAGGAGTGCTTTTCTTTAGCTAAAAAGAGGACGGGAATCAGGATTTATTTATATTAGGTTCTGAATGTAGTATTCAACATATAAACATCAGTGTATCTTCTAATTCATCTTTAAAGTTATACTGGTGGCAGCAATACCTACAAATAAACGATTAATCCAAGTCGCGTTCAAGGACAATATCTTTAAAAGCTATTTCACGATTATCGGTAAAGTAAGTTGCTGCACTCTCCAGGATAAAATAGATTCTTTTTGTTAGGATAAATGGACACAGAACTAGCGGAAGGTAATAGAATTCAACAAGGTATAGAACCAGAGGAGGGAAGAATAGTGCTTGAAATTAAAGCTCAAGAGTTGCATCTTTAGAACTTTGACCCCATGCATTTTTATAGACTACAAATCATCATAACATTGGGCACACTTAAATATATTTAATGATAATTAAATCATCCATTAATGCACCTAAAAATAATTTAATGGGTGATTACATATTATTAACACGCTTAATGATAATTAAAAGACGTTAGTTATAAATATTAAGGACTTATAATTGTTATTAAAGTGAAGAATTAATTAGACAAATATTTTTTATGAATAGTGCTTAGTTTGTGTTTAACCTACGCACAAAGGGTAGAAACAATCGCCGGATTTATCTCCGGTGGCCCTTTGTCGTATGTAAGTATACTCCTTCTCTTAACCCATTTACTAGTCCAAGATCACATTATAGCGTATTCATTTCACTATTAGAAAATCACAAATTAGCGAGGAAAATTAGCGACAACTTTGATATTCCTCTCTAAATAGCTCAATTAGCGAGGAATTTAGCGATGACTATTAAGTTCCTCTCTAATTTTTAAATTAGTTAGGAAAATTAGCGACGACTTGGATATTCCTCTCTAAAATGCCCAATTAGCGAGGAATTTAGCGAAGAATATTATATTCCTCTCTAATTTTTCAAATTAGCAAGGAAAATTAGCGACGACTTGGATATTCTTCTCTAAAATACCCAATTAGCGAGGAATATTATATTCCTCTCTAATTTTTCAAATTAGCGAGGAAAATCAGCAACGACTTGGATATTCCTCTCTAAAATGCCCAATTTGCAAGGAATTTAACGAGAAAAATTAGTGATGACTTGGAATTCCTTTCTAAATTACCAAATTAACGAGAAATTTAGCGAGGAATATTATATTCCTCTTTAATTTCTAAATTAGCGAGAAAATTTTTTTACTGTAATATTGAGTTATTCATATTCATTTTTAGCATGAAATTTTGGAAGGGTAAATGAGTTAATATATTTTATTTTTTCAATTGTCCACTTACACTGTTTAAATTTTGGAGGGCTGATTTTTTTTAATTTCCCTCTTATATTGTTTGTATTTTGAATGGTGTATTTTTTTCCCAATTTCTCTCTTGTATGATTTAAATTTTGGAGGGTGGATTTTTTTTTTCAATTTCCCTCTCACGCAATTTTCACTCATAGGAAACTTTTGGAGGGCAGAATTTTTTCTTTTCAGTTTCCCTCCCACAGCACTTTCGTTCGCACGGACCAAAAACTTGGCGGATTACTTTTTTCATTTTCCCTCTCACTCGCTAGTTGTTGTTTTTCAGCCCATTCCTGTTAGATGTAATATATGTCCAGGCACCTTTGCTTCACTCGACGGATTCAACTAGGGTTCACAAAAAAAAAAAAAAGTTAGCAGAAGAAATTATAGCAAAAAGAAAGCACAACGGAATCCATGGGAAGAGAACTGAAAAAGACGTGGCAAATTCCTCAATCCAATGAGGAGGAAGATCTTTTGATGAGAAGCTCAAAGGAAGTTAAGAATGATTCGAAGTTCACTGGGTTTAACAATATTCAAGAGGATGGGTCTGCTCTGGGAAACGTTTCTAGCTCTTATCAGGAGGGGGGTATATCCCTCGTGGAGAAGCTTAAAGGTACTGCTTTGAATGAAGATTTGAATGAATATGAAGATAATGACAGGTTATTAGATGATTCTTTCTCTGATAATTCTCTGGGTAGTAAAGGAGATGAGAATGTAGAACCTGTGTGTATTACTGTGAAAGATCCAAATAGGAATTTTCCAACTTTCTTTTTTTCTGATAAGATGAAAAAAAGGCTATATAAGGCATGGCAGTCAGCAGTGATCGTTAAATTGCTTGGAAGACAGATTGGGTATAAAACGCTAGTTCAAAGGCTTCAGGCGATGTGGGCGAGGAAAGGAATAATTAATGTAATAAATATTGGTCATGGTTATTTTGTAGTTAAACTTTCCAACAGGGAAGATTTTCTTAATGCTCTGACAGGAGGGCCATGGATGATCTTCGATCATTATCTGACTGTGCAACCTTGGGAGCCTGGGTTCGATTCTCATACAGCAACTATTAGCAAAGTGGCTGTGTGGGTAAGAATTCCTAAACTCCCAATGGAATACTTTGATGAGGAAGCTTTAACTGTTATAGGCAATAGGATAGGAAAAACTTTGAAGGTGGACATGAATACTTCTTACCAATTACGGGGTCACTTTGCTAGAATATGTGTGTTGGTAGAGCTGGGGAAGCAACTCATGCCTGGGTTCACTCTGGATGGTAAAGAACGCTTCTTAGAATACGAAGGGTTGCATCTTCTTTGTTCTAAATGCGGGGTGTATGGTCATAGGAATGAATCTTGTTCGTTCAAGAATGCTAATATGGAATCAGAAGAGGCATCTAAGGAGAGAGATGTTCAGGAATTTCAAGAACAGAAGGCTAAGGAAAATGTGAAAAATTCTGAGCAATGGAGAGTAGTAGAGAAGCGCCGGTACCGAAAAATCAAAGAGAGAAATGCAGACCAACATACGGAAGGGAGAGTAGGTTCTCGCTTCAACGTTTTAGCTGACGTGGCACAAGATATTCATAATGATAACGATCACTTGCAGACATGTAATGTTCCTAGTCAAAAAGCAGACAAGGAGGGTCAAAGTAATCATTCAAAAGAGACAAACGTGAATGCACAAGTTGGGCTACATAATGAGGTGATTAGACGTGGAGCCCAAAAAAGGGTTGAAAAAAGAGGGAGGGAGGAATTAAAGTCAAAAAGGAAGCAGCCAGTTTTAATGATAACTATGGGTGTAGCAAATGAGGAGAATGACGTGTCCAAGGATAACTTTTTGGCGATGCAAGTTGAAGCTAACGAAGTGGAAAGTCATGGGAATAAAGACAAAGTTGTGCATGAAATGATGGCACATGAGAATATTATGGAGCATGACGCAGAAAAGGTGGACTAAGGATGTGCTTTTAATGAGTTGGATCACGGTTTACTAGGCCCAAACGACACAAGCATGTTCAATGAAGATGGCTTGGGCGTTCACGATAGCTGCACCAAAGATGACATGTTGGGACCTTTATCTTCAAGCCCAAAGGATCCAGGTGGCCAATTAGAAGCTAGCATGGAGTTTGAAGGATTTGAGGGTGGGTCTCACTCAAGTAGGCCTATGCAGCAGGACGTAGTTGGTATTCCAACGGGAGAGGAATCTTTCGTTCCAGAGTCCCAACTATGAGTGAGTTGGTCTCTTTGACTCTCTCTTTTTTATTTAATTTTTTTATGAATAAAAAAATTTTATATTGGAATATAAGAGGTGCTTGTGGAAAGGGGGTTTTAAGGAATTTAAATCTTGTCCTTAAAGGCCCAAATCGTTGTTTGATCTTTTTGTCTGAGACTAAGTGCAGTTCCTCAGCCCAACTTCCTATAATCAGCAAATTGGGTTATGATGAGATTAGATTTATTCCTAGTGAAGGCAGGTCAGGAGGCTTAATTGCAGCGTGGAAATCAGATGTTATTACTGTTCATATTATTGAGGAAAATAGACAGTATTTTCACTGTGAATGCTCTATGAATGGAATTCCAAATTTTTTAATCACTGCTGTATATGCTATTCCTTACTCTGATTTTAGAAAGTTGCTATGGGAAAGACTTTATGATTTGGCTAGAAACATCTCTAGACCTTGGATTGTATATGGTGACTTTAATGATATCAGCTGCTCTAATGAACGTGTTGGAGGTTCTGTTCCAAACCTAGTCCGTATGGGTATCTTCAATGACAATATTCTGGCTTGCAAACTTACTGATATAGGAGCAGTTGGCTCTAAATTCACGTGGAAAGGTCCTCTTTTGGCAGGATGCACAAGGTTATATGAGAGACTTGACAGAGCTCTTGTTAATTCTCATATGTTAACACTGGTTCCGGATTGTTTCCTTAAGGTCTTGCCTCGCACAAAATTTTCAGATCATAATCCTTTGCTCCTCTCTTTGGGAAGGGATTCTTGTGGTTATCATGGTGTTCGGCCGTTTCGTTTTGAAGCTATGTGGCTAGCTCACAGTAAATTTCAATCTTTCCTTGCTAATTGTTGGAAAGTAAATGGAGACTTGGATTCCAATATGAATATTCTAAGAGGGATACTACCTGATTGGAATAGAGATGTTTTTGGACATGTTGAAAGGAGAAAGAAAAACATTTTGGCTAGGCTGAACGGCATACAAAATTCTTCTTCTTATCCATATTCAAATTTTTTGGTAAATTTGGAGGTTGAATTGCAGCAGGAGTTAGAGGAGGTTCTTAAATTAAAGGAAATTAAATGGTTCCAAAAATCCAGGTCTGATTGGATCACTCAAGGAGATAGAAATACAAGGTATTATCACTTGAAAACTAACTCTAGGAGAAGAAAAAATAAAATCCGTGCTCTTAGAGATACTTGTGGTGTCTGGGTGGAAAAGGAGGAAGATTTGAAGAACATGGTGACTAGGTATTTTCAGAATTTGTTCCAGAAAGAGGAAGGTGATCCATTATCTTTAACTTCGGATACTAGATTTCCTGTTATTGATTATTCTATTCTTGCCCAAATGGGTAAGACTCCGAGTGTCGAGGAAATTAGGGGGGCGATCTTTGAGATGGGATCTTTTAAAGCCCCTGGCTATGATGGATTTTCACCGATTTTCTTTCAAAAGAATTGGAACACGGTTGGAACTGCCATTTGTAACTTTGTTAAGTTGGTTTTTGAGGGACATATAAGATTTGAGGAAGCGAACAAGACTTTAATTGTCCTTATTCCTAAGAGAGAGAATCCTGAAAGGGTGGAGCATTTCCGCCCTATATCTTTGTGTTCAGTGCATTATAAATGCATCACAAAGATTATTGCTAAGAAGCTGAAGAGTATAATGAATGATGTTATTTCTCCTTTTCAATCGGGGTTTATTCCTGGACGGCACATCCAGGATAACATTATTATAGGGCAGGAAATTCTTCATACTATGAATAGATCGCGAGGAAGGAAAGGTTTTATGGCTCTCAAAATTGATCTTGAGAAGGCTTATGACAGAGTCAACTGGTGTTTCATGAGAAAAATTCTTCAAGGGATAGGTTTTGAGGAGAGTTTCATAAATTTAATCATGGAATGTATATCCTCTGTTTCCTACAACGTTATGTGGAACGGATCCTATTCTGAATTTTTTAAACCGAAGAGGGGTCTTAGACAGGGAGACCCGATATCCCCTTTCTTATTTGTTCTCTATATGGACAAACTCTCCCATATAATCAGTGATGCAGTTGACGCTAATCTTTGGCAACCCATTAGCGTTGCTAAAGAAGGGCCTTTTATTTCACACCTTATGTTTGCACATGATCTTCTTCTTTTTGGTGAGGCTACAGAGAAGCAAATCTTGACCATGATGAATTGTCTGGATAGATTTTGCCAAGCTTCTGGAGCTAAGGTTAATAAAGAGAAATCTTCCATATTCTTCTCTAAAAATGTGGCTGCTACGATGAGAGGGAAAATTAAAAACATTGCTGGAATGAAGATATCTACGGAAATTGGTAGATATTTAGGTTTCCCTATTTCTAAGAGAAGGAAACCGACTGAAAAATTCCAATTCATAGTAGATAGAGTTAGATCGAAGCTATCTGCTTGGAAAGCTAACTGTCTCTCGGTCGCTGGAAGAATCACTCTTGCTAAATCAGTGCTTAGCTCGTGCGCTATATTCCTATGCAAGTGGCTAAAGTTCCTGCTTCCATTGTCATGAAGTGGAAAAGATTCAACGCAATTTCATTTGGGGTTCTGATAATAGGAGAGTTTTTCATCCTGTAGGATGTGATACTATTACTCTTCCCAAAACTCATGGGGGCCTTGGCTTTAGAAAGTTGCAATCTCTTAATTGTGCCTTTGCTGCTAAAGTGGCGTGGAATCTTCTTCTGGGAAATAACAAATTATGGGCTGAGGTTTTGCAACATAAATATATGCTCAGGAATGAGCAAAATCTCTTTTTCTCTAAGAAGGGAGATTCTAGCTTATGGTTTTTCATATGTGAGCAAAGGAAGCTGGTGGAGGAAGGCATTAAATGGCAAGTTAAGAATGGTAATATGGTGAAATTCTTCTCTGATCAGTGGTTAATACCAGGGAAGACGATCAAAGACTTATGTTTCAGACCTCTTTCTTTGATAGAGGAAGAATCCACTGTGGCTGAGTGGGTAGTTAATGGAAGGTGGGACTTTTCACGGTTGAAAAGATTGGTGAAGGGAGAGGTGATTACCAGTTTACATTCTGCTATACCTCCTAAGCCAGGAGCAGGCAATGATTTTATCATCTGGAAACATTCGGCTGATGGGACTTTCTCGGTGAAGAGTGCCTATTTTGCTATTGAGGTTAGCCCTTCAAATCTGTATTGTCCAGTGTATAGGCAGATTTGGAAATGGAAGGGAGCTGAGAGAATAAAGATTTTCCTGTGGAAGGCCTTCCTTAATAAGTTTATCAACGAACGCATGGAGAAGTAAATGGGCAAATGTCTCTTCTGAATGCTCTTATTGTAATGAAGCTCAGGAGGATGCTTTACACATTTTGCGGGATTGTCAGTACGCTAGGGAGATTTGGCTCAAGACAGTTAATCCTTCTAATCTCTCAGCTTTCTTCTTATGTCCTCTTCGTGATTGGATTGCCATGAATTTGAAGAGGAATTTGGGTTCGGGGTTCTCCTCTTGGGACCTTTTTTGGGGAGTTACGTGTTGGAGGCTTTGGAATTGGAGGAACAAAGAGGCCTTTGATGCTAATTTCACAAAGCCTTCAGACCCTCTTAATATTATCCTGTCTTCTTGGAAATTTTTCGTTCATAGTAGTGACATTTTGCAGATTCAGTCTGGTTTAGTAGTTGACCAACAGGTCCAATGGTTAAAGCCAGAGGAGGGTTGGGTTAAAATCAACGTGGATGGTGTGGTGGCGCAAAGATCCTTTAAGGCTGGATGTGGTGGAGTCATGAGGAACCACTTAGGTTCTTGGATTATGGCTTTTTCTAAACCATTAGGCCGTTGTGAATCTCATGTGGCGGAGGAATGGGCAGTTTACACAGGATTACTGATGGCTTGGGATTGCGGCTTCAAAAGAGTAATCATTGAATCTGATGCGAAATTGATGGTTGATGTCATTAATTCTGATTCTAATGATTTGTTGTTGTCTGAGATTAGAAAGCTTATCGAAAGGGAGTGGACTGTTTTTGTTCGGTATGTGCCAAGAGATCAGAACCGTCTGGCTGACGCGCTAGCAAAGGAGGCTATTTCATCTTCTTCTCTTTATTTCATGTGCCCTCAACACCTTCAGGAGGTGTATTTGAATGATCTTGGGGTCAATACCCCCTTTTAGTGTTTTATTTTGTTTTGAGCCTTGAGCTCTCTTTGATTGTACCAAAAAAAAAAAACTAGGGTTCACAACTCCACATCTTCCAGCGCCTCTACTTCACTCGTTTTCTCTGTGCTGTGCGGTGTCTCTTTGCTATCCATCGGGGAATGAAAGTCTGGAGGAAGATGATCTTCTGAACTGGGTTCTCAAGCATTCAAATCTCTCGATGGAGCAGATTCTGGACTTGATCCTGAGCTTGCTCTTCGACAGACATAAAACTTCATCTATAGCAATAGCTCTTGCTATTTACTTTTTACACGGCTGTCCTCGAGCTATACAGCAACTAAGGGTAAGCAAGGTCGACGATATTGATGGAACTTCAAAGTCTCTTCGTATTTTTTCACTGGTACGATCTCTTTATTGTTATCCTGGAAAATTTTAGGAGGAAACGCAAAAATAGCGAAAGCGAAGAACGAAGCATGTGGATATTTTTTTTGTTTTCAAACTGAAATCCTAGGCACTGCTGGTAATGCCTCTAATACTAGGCTCTTGTTGCTATGTATACTCTGTGTATCTATCTTGCTGCGTTTTTTCCCTTTTATTCTGATTTGTTTTTCCTTGCTATCTCTGTTACGCAGCCTTTCAAGAGGTAGGTTGAGATCTGAAAGGTTGCCCTTGTTAACTATGGCAAGGACTGCGTATATGTATTATTGATCTTGCGGTTCCAATGGCACTTGCCACATTACTGCACTCGCCATGTATTGTGGTCTATTATATGTTATATGTATTGTTGATTTTGGTATGATATCAAGGGAAAGTTCTCTCTTTTCCATTTTTCTTGTGGATTTTGGTTTGTTTAGAGTTGTATTAGCTCAATCCAAATATGTATTAGCTTAGTGTTGAATAAAGGTTAAATGTTTAAGCTTGGGCAAGTGCTCTATAATCCAAATTCGTTTAATCTCCTATTGCTTTTGATTAACTAATGTTTCTTTATCCTTTA
>JANTPZ010034568.1:0-11572 GCA_025593235.1 Vachellia pachyceras
GAGTCTTAATTTATGTACAATGTCATCATTAAGGAACGCCAAAATGAATGAATGATCACCAATTTCTATGCCTTAATACTATATTTTCAAACATCTCTTACCTTTATCTTGGCTTCTAAGCTTGGATGGCCCATCTTTGGACTTCCAGGAACAGAGCCAAACTTTCGAACCAGAATCTTGAAGCATGGTATAAGCATTATGTACAGCGTTCCCAGAATAAAAGGCGCCGCCACAAGCCACCCAAATAACTGTAAAAAGTTTGAAGAGATCAATACTGTTGAGATGTATCAGGGATTTAGTTAGATTTTATTGAAATAATATTAGGAATATGATTAGTGAAAGATATTAGGGATATGATTATGTATATCTCTCTAAATGTATAAATACCCTATTAGAGTACATCAATGAGAATGGGAATTTCATAGCATTTCTTTTTCTCATCTAACATGGTATCAGAGCCAGGTTGAATTTTTCCGCTGTCACTGTTCATACCGCGGGTACTGTTCATCCGTGAGACAAATCAGCATCCTGCCCTATGATTTAACTTGCACGCACCACCCATGGGGGTTCCTTGCCGTCAGTCGGTCTAACCACAGTGGTCCGATCAAGTTCTGGAGGCGCGTGTTTGGCGTGTGACGGCGTTTTTCGGGTTGATTCTTCTTTTCTTGATGTCGACTGTCTTTTCCGGTGAGATTAGGCCGGTTTCATGGTTGGGTGGTGACGTTTGGTGATTGGGCTTTGTCGGTTTCCTTCGTTTCAGCGTGTTTTGTGGCTTTATTTGAAGCTGGTTGTTTGTCTTTATTGGTTCTTGGGATTTGGCTGGCTCCTATGAAGCTCCAGCGTTTCTTCCTTGTCTTTAGCTGGCTCCTGGTGTAGCTCCAGCGGTTTCTGTCGTATCTTTGGCTGGCTCCTGGTGTAGTTCCAGCGGTTTCCTTTGTTTCCGGTACTTTCATCATTTTGCTTGGTCCCTGGTGTGACCCTCCCTTGTGCCGGGAACAGAGATGACTTCCTTGATGATCAGCGTTCGGTTGTTTGTTCTGGTGGTGTATCGTGTTTAGGTAATTTATCTTTGACATTTTTGAAGAGGATTTATTCTCAATTCAGTCATTTAGCATCATTAGATTTGTCTAGAGTCAATAAATGGGCTACATCCCCTTTTGCATTAGTTCATTTTGTTGTTTAAGGTCATTGTCCTATTGAGTCTAAAACGGGTCGGCTACTTTTGTAACAAGTTGAACTTGATTAATATCTACGCTCCAACTTGAGGGGGAGTGTTGAGATGTATCAAGGATTTAGTTAGATTCTATTGAAATATATTAGGAATATGATTAGTGAAAGATATTAGGGATATGATTAGTGAGAGATATTAGGGATATGATTATGTATATCTCTCTAAATGTATAAATACCCTATTATGGTACATCAATGAGAATGGAAATTTCATATCATTTCTTTTTCTCATCTAACAAATACAATTTCAGATGTCATATTTTTTTTTTGGGAAAAGAAATCAAACACGGGAATCCTGATAGGCACAATGCCAATTGGCATCTTTATATACCAAAAACAGCATGTAAACTATGCAAGCTTCTCGAACCAAATGAAACATATAATGGGCGTAGCATCACTAATGAATAATGATGACATCAAGTAACATGATGTTAAGAAAGGATCAGAATCAGAAAGCGGTTCAATTGTCTGTTATGCTTCATGAAGAGTGATCTAAGGCAGCATCATTAGGTTCTATGATAAGTAGCTCAAATGGTGAAATTATGATAAAACTACTTCTTGTGGTCCTATACATAAGGAATTTCTAACCAAATCACTTAGATCAAAATATTATAGTTAAAAGAAACAAATATGTAGGAGATGTAGCCCCCCCCCCCCCAAAAAAAAAATATAACCTCATCTACGAAGATTATGAGCGTGAGAGATGAGAGAAAATCAGTGAGAAAAAGAAATAAGAGAAATATGTAATTGATTGGGGTAAAAATGAAAAAAGTGCATCCGAACATCAATTGTTGCTTATTTATACGACCAACTCTGTGTGTGGGAATTTTGCTTATATATAGGATTGGAGGGAGTATTTATGTTCCATTCTGCCATGCTACTATTAACATTTTATCAAGAGGAAAACACGTGGTTCAGTGACAGGAATGAATCATGACGCATTATGGAACATCCAGCACTGTAATTTGGCTCATAAACAAGGTTATTTTCCCAGTCACACTTTCCAGTCAGTGAAAATGAAAGAATAATATGATGGAACTGGAATCATCGGACTTGCGATATTGAAGACCTATAAGTACCCAAAAAAAACAGAGAGAATTGGGCCTGAAGGGAGTGAAACATTGGAAAACGTCAGACTCATTCCAGAAGAGCGAATCAAAGTCGTCTTGTAACGAAATACACAGCGCCTCCATAGGAAGAGAGTGATCTCACAGAGAGAGACCAATTGGCTCAAAGGGGGGATACATTTGAAGGGGTCTGTCAGGAGTGGGACAAGGAAGAAAATTGGCTGTTGATGGAGAGATCCTCTAGATTTTTGAAAGCTGAAGGGTCTGTTTCTTTTTTCATTCAGCATTTTATATTTACCTTATGTAAATTCTTGAATCTGTCAATTCTAGTCT
Source organism: Vachellia pachyceras (assembly GCA_025593235.1). Classification (NCBI taxonomy): domain Eukaryota; kingdom Viridiplantae; phylum Streptophyta; class Magnoliopsida; order Fabales; family Fabaceae; genus Vachellia; species Vachellia pachyceras. The sequence continues at coordinate 2,631 of JANTPZ010034568.1, forward strand.
TTCTATGATTTGCGAAACAGATAAAGGCATCATCAGTTTCTGTTAGATTCCATCACTCTTGAAAAACCATCCTCCCAAATTTCACTAAAGCCAAAGTCACGCCAAAATTGGTAGAGAAGAAACCACAGTTTTATTTGTGTGAATATACAGAACATATATGTCTGCTTGATGCAAATACAATATAAATATAGTACCTACCGCATGGGCAATGCTTAAGAAAACTTCATAAGAAGCTTGACCAGTTAGAACTTTCTTTAAAGCACCAGATGTTAGAGGGAAATGGGGTCCCCCAGAGATAACTTCACCAAACCGCAAAAAAGGTACAATGAGACTGAAAATTCCAGCAAACAATTTAAATTAGAAATTAAAATCAATGTTTCTCACTAGAATGAAGTTAAAAAAAACTGCATAGGGGAACATCCAAAAAAAAAATGCCCCAGGTACAGCAGAGAGGGGCTGCTACGAGAGAAGAGCCATAAAATTGAATATCCAACATATAAGGAAATGTAAAGGAATACAAGCATAATCAGAGATACTTTGCATTCCCCTCTGCATTCTCTAAAATTTTTTAACAGTTCAGAATCCATATGCTTAGAGCATGTTTGTTTACACTTTAAAAAAAAATACGAAAGTTTCAGATTACCTAAAAATATAATCTATTTTTTAAAGATTTTATGAAAAGCAGTTATTTTTTGTTTGATTGCAATCATAAAAAGCACATTTTACTTGGAATTGCTTCTCAACGAATCAGAATCAGAAGCAATTCAAAATAGTTTTTCCCAGTGAAAATTATCTAAATTTTCTTAGAGTCTGGTTATTTTTAGAAAATTAAATAAATACTCTAAATGTTTTAAAAAACAAAGTGCTTTTTTCATAAAATAAGCTGAAGAAATGGGCCCTTACTCTCTGAAGAGATTTAAGGGTAGGATTGAGCTTGGCTGTAGGGACTCTAGCGAACTAGGATTTGCCTATGCCAAGACTATTTTATTTGCATCCTAATTTTCTAAAAGTAAAAAGTCCATTGCTGCATTGCAATGATTTATACCATTATCTTATACAGCATTGCATAACTATCCATTACAAGTGTCACAAAGTGTTCCAATTAAGCAAATTGCAACAAAAAATATGCCTTGAGATATTATGAAATAAGAAACTCCTATTAAGTAAAAAATAATAATAAAGGCATACAGAAGTTGTTTACCATATATTTGCATATAACATCTGGGAAAACAAACAAATCACCATTGCAATAAAAAAAAATACAAAATGGATAGTTTTGAATGTACAACACCTCAACTCTATTGGAGTAGCAATAAAGTTTGCAAGCATCAAAGTTGGAGCATGGCAAAGTGATCCGAGCAATGCAATAGCCACCACACAAAGGAATACAGTGATACCTGCATCAAAAAATTAGACTGATGTGAAATCATAGCAGAACTTGGTAGAACTATGTCAACTTATACCTTAACAATAATTACTACAGTCTACAACTATGAGGCTGCTCCTGTGTCATGAAATAAAACACAGTTAACATTGTACCATACAAATCTCCATTTTTCATGAGTTGCATATCCAGTTCTGTAAAATACTATACTTGACTATGTGGACAACTACCAATATTAAACCTGGGTTACCTATCAGTGATTGTGCAAGAGTGGCTGATTAGATATTGGAAATCAACAGTCGCCCTGACTTACATTATGCAGTTGTATAAGCTGTAACTTAAAAGTTGGCATAGTAGCAACGGCACTCTATGCATCAGCCAATTTAGTTTTTTCATCAACTTCAATATTCTACCAATCGTATCATCTAGCATCTGCTCAGTTGGTTCAAAGAAATAGTTAAATTAAAAAAGTATATTTACTGTCATCACCCTCACCATAATTCCTGCTGAATCAAAAAAATAAAATAATAACTGCTCATTTCGGTAGTTATATAGCATTTTCTTCAATATTGAACCACATTAGTCAAACTTTAATATTGTAAATCAATGGGAAGACAATAAGCAGCCAAGAAGGCGGACAATCCTCCCTCAGAAGCTAGGTGAGAGAATAACTTTACTTAAACACTCAATTGAGTAACTGTGCCCCATACTACTTAATAATAAATTTATGCATCCCATGACCTTGGTCCTTATCAATTGGCCTCACCTGTAAAATCAACAATATATTGGCAACGCTGTACATATCACTCAAGTTTCGACCTTTATTAATTAAAACTTTCCATAGGTAGCTTTTTCTAGAGAGAGTGACCACCAACTCCATTACCAAATTATATGCACTCAAGCAGGGTGGAAAACCCTCCTTCTAGCTATTGAGGTGGGAAAACCATTCTTTCAAGTATTCCATTGAATAGCCCGTACTACTCTGTGCAAGATTTAGACATCCCATACTACTTCCCAATCAGTTGGCTAGTCCTTAGAAAGCTGACATTCTTGCAGCTATACTTTATGACATTTCACTCATCCTTCCGCCAGCCAAAACATAGGCAATCCTTCCAGGAGCCACTGACCTCTAGCTCTCATAAGCAACCATAGGCATTTATGAAGGGTAAATAAACTTTTCCCAAAAGGCATCTCATATTACCTTAGTCCTCATTAGAAGTTCAATAAAAGTTCAGGGACGTTTCTGAGCATGGAACTAGGACACTGCTTTCAATCATGCAACTAAACAATATGGATCTTGGTTACAAAAGCAAAATTTCTGATTCACATATTCCAATGTAATGAAGATTGTTTAGTTGCAATGTAAAATTTCTATTTCACAGATATTAAATTTTCAGAATCTACAAATGCTTAATAACACATACCGCATATAGGAAATATTCCCAACACAATGCCAAGAGCAGCAGAGAAAGCCAACTGTTTTGGCTCAGCACCTCTGAACAAAAATGGAGAACATTAACGAACATGTAAAAACCAATTGCTGTTATCCCTAGCAGCTTCATTGTTGAAAGGATGTAAAGCATAATAGCATACAGATTAGGATTTCCAAATCATTAACAATCTCTTCCATGAAAAGATTCACTTTTCAAATTCAAACATGGAAAAAAGATACAATATGACTGGCCAGAAAATGAAAGCGCCCATTTCAGCTCCACATACAAAATCAGTGACCAGTGAATTGCATAAAAATCATAAACAATTAGTTACGCTATAGATGTCACAAGGAAGCTGAAAACAGATCTAATAATTACAAATGCATATTATAGAAAGTAATTCAAACAAACTGATGTGAACACTCCAGACTTTGTTTGGGTTAAAATGGTGGTGCATATACTAACCAACTATACTAGAAGTATTCACCAAACAAAGAGCCAAGAGATGAGGACAATAACTACATAACAACAAATCAAAGAGATCTTGGAACTCCATAATCCCACACCAAATATTGAAGGAGAGATTTTTAAATAAAAATCCCTGCCTACGAGAATGAAGGCAACAGAGGCAAGCCTATGGCCAGCCTCGTTCGCGACTAACCCAAACCATTGAGAACTTCCTGAAAATCTGAACGCCAAAAATGGGATATTCTAAAAGAACATAGTTTTATAGTAATCTGGTTATCTCGTAGAATCACCAATCCACCACTGCTCCTCAAGATACCCAACAAGATTAGAGAAACCCAAATGTGTTTTCATAGTTCTAAGATTCTACCGCAGACATTAGTTTCACCCAAATAGGTTATCCTCTTGATTGCTGAAACGTGAGAACTATGAATTACACTACCTGCGAAGAATCAGAAGAAGAGGATCAATTACTTTGCTATGGAACCAATTGCTAAGACCCATGCTTCAATTATTCGAGGGATTGAACTGAGGTGAGACTTCAGAAATCCCCAACTCTAAATTTCAATTCTTCCACATTTTTCGATTTGTCTTCTCCGAGAAGCGTTAAATGTGAAAACGATGACATTAAGAGCAACGTTGTTTAGTTGTTTTCTCATAGTTCTAATCAAATTTTAACTATTTAAATTTAATAATAATTTTATATATCTAGCTCATTTATAAATGACTGAGAGCATCATAAGAATATATATTAGAATATTTTAGGATATTCGGCATCATAATAAGGTTCAGTATTTCTTTCTACATTTAAAATAATATTTTAAATATATCAACTAAAAACAAATAATTTAAGAAAAATTATATCATTGCTTAAAAGTTTGAAATCTTTGAGAATAAAAAATTAACATATATAAACTAAAATAGTCAAAATAAATCTTATATTAAAGACCATAATATGTATATAATTATGAGTTATCATGTCTCTGTATAAATTCTTTAAAATTGCATCACAAGCAAGCACATGCATTTCTAAGGAAGAGACATGCAAATCCCATAAGCTTGATTTTGTTAAGAATAAATGTCCTTAATTAGATTCTAACACATTGATTTTTTCAATATCTTCCAATATCAGGCCTAGTTTTTTCTTCTTCTTTAAATAATACATCATGCATCTTAAGAAGATATTTAGAAATAACCTTTCAAGGTGGGCTAAAGATATTGAAAAAAAAATCTGTTTTAAGTGTCAACTATGGCTTAAATTTGAATCAATTGACCTCTCTGTGGTGCTATGTGTCTATCTATCCATCTCAGTAGTTGTTTTGATAAAAACCAAAAGATTTAAAACCATTGACGTGTTGTGATGCATTTGAATTATGAAATGCATATAAAGGCTTGTTTGGAAACCCTTTTTAGAATATCTTTTACAGATTCCGAGGTAAAGCCTAAGTTTTGAAAAGTTATTTATGTTTGGGAAGTTATTAGCTTTTACAGATCTCGAGGCAAAAAAGAGGAAAAAGAAAGAATGAAAAGTAGGAAAGAGGAAAGAGAAGAAAGAAAAAGTAGGAAAGATGAAAGAGGAAAAAGTAGAAAAAAGAGGAAAAAGTAGAAAAGAGAAAACCTAGTTTCAAACTGCGATTTTGTAACCAAAATAGCTTTTCAGAAAAACTTTTGTACTTGGACAAAACCTAGGTTTTGGGTCAAAATCTAAGTTTTTGAAACCAAACATAGATTTCAGAATGGGTTCCAAACAAGCGTTAAGAGGAGAGAGGGCCCATGTGAGAGCTACCAAGCAGTCTAGCAATGATTAGAGCTACCCAATCATAAATGATTAATTTTTCATAACTTAATAATCCATAATTAAATGTGCTTACATTTAGTGTCCAAGATAGTACCTCGAGTATATCTTATGACACCAAAAAAAAAAGTTTTTATGGCTCATGTCTTATCAGAAACATGTCTAAATATCCAATGTGGTCAAAACATGTCTTACTGGAATTCTATTTTTTTTAAAAAAAAAGATGTTTTCAAGCATGGTTATAGTTGAAAGTTGCTCTAGTTTCTCTTTGCTAAAGTAAATATATCATTCTATTGAAAACAATTTAATTTAAAGCATTGTCACGCACTAAATATAAGTATATCTTGCTACATAAATTCGAATCTTAATTAATTCCATTAGGAATGACTAACCCAACCTAACCCTACTCAATATATAAGTTGCTCTTGCTTCATTCACATGCTCGGTTGCACTAGTTTTCTATAATATATAATCATGAAAATATTGGGCCCGTTTGGCAAATTGCTATAAGCCACTTATAAGTGCTTATTCACATAAGCCGAGGCAAATATGTGGAGGAGATTGTCTTGTTTTGCGAAAAAGCACTGTTAAACGTGCTTATGAAAATAAGCTCCACCTTCCCAAACAGGGCCATTATATAAACATGCACTCATCTCATTCCTTCTTGTCTCCTATATAATTTCTCTCTCATATATCCACATTCATTGAACATTTTTATCCCTACTAGTTAAATTTTAATAGACAGATATTTTGGAAAAAAAATATTACAGATTCTCTACATATTAATCATTTTTTTAAAAAAAATAGAAAGGCAAGTCTAAGCTTAAAGATTACAAAAGTTTGAGTTAGGGCTTGTTTGGAAACTCTTTTCAGAATAGCTTTTACAGATTCCGAAGTAAAACCTAGGTTTTAGAGAATAGATTTTGGAAAATAGCTTTTACATATTCCGAGGCAAAACCTATGTTTTGAAAAGTGATTTATGTTTGGGAAGTTATTAGATTTTACGGATTCCAAGGCAAAAAAGTTATAGGAAAGAGGAAAGAGAAAGAACGAAAAGTAGGAAAGAGGAAAGAAAAAGAAGGAAAAAAGCATGAAAGAGGAAAAAGTAGGAAAGAGAAAACCTAAGTTTTAAAACATAGATTTCAAACTGAGGTTTTGTAACCAAAATAGCTTTTCAGAAAATTTTTTGTACTTGGACAAAACCTAAGTTTTGAAACCAAAACTATATTTTATAATGGGTTTCCAAACAAGCCCTTAGACATGTTGATGGGGCTCAGTGGCAACTCACCACATTCTAAATGTAAAGCTTCCAAGCAATTAGTAGGGGATGGTAACAGCATCCTAAAATCCTGGTTAATCTCTTGAGCCGTACTAGCTAGATAATCAGCACATTTAAGACATCCCAGTTGGTAAATATGAGGGATCTCAAATGTGTAAAGCTTCTAGGGAATATGTAAAGAGTCTAATATTTGATCATCCTAACTCCTTACAAAGTTGCAAACACCTCGTGAACTGTATATTCATGCTTGTTTTCGTAGCCTTGTATTGTGCTTAATTATTTACCCTCATAAACTGTGTGTCACATGCTTGTTATCTCGTTCTGTTGAAGTCTTATGAAAATGTGAAATTTGATGATTTCATTTTTAAATTGATTCTATCAAATAAGTTGTTTTACTACATACTTGATATTTTCTTAGTAATGAACATTTATGTATTTTCAATTATGATTTGATTATATCCTACAGAAATTGTGATTTATTATTATATTATTTGTAGAAGTTAAATTCTTTATATTATTTCCTTCAATTTCAGTAAATTTTATGTACGAGACATTATTCACCGTAAATTTACTTTTAGATTCAAATAGTTCAGTTGACCCCTATAACTCTCTTTGAGCAGTGAAGAGCATCTTTGTTAATATAAAAGTCGCTGACTTATTTGTTAGTTGTTGCTTGCTATATATAAAAACTAATGTTTATATACATTTTTGAAGGTTAGATGATCCAAGTAATATATAGGTAATATTCATGTACTTCTGTTATATTTTGAAGAATATGTACATGTTGTGATCATAAGTTGTTCCAAATGTTATGAGATCATATATCTTACAGAACTTTCAAAAAGTCTATTTAATAGAGGAGACTCTACCAAAATTTCTACAAAAAACCTAATATTTTGATAATGTAGGATATGTTATATTGTGTATAAATATTGGGAAAAGAGCGTGTGTATCGTATTATTTAGCAGTTGGCAAATAATATACATTTACAAATCCAATGTTTAAAAAGTGTGAGATTTCTTATATTTTGTGCCGTCATCTCTAAATTTTAGTTGTCTCCACCTTTCACATTTCCGCAGACATTTGGAGAACTCCTCCCAGACAGCTGTTATCCCGCTCCAAACAGCTAATTGGTTTCTCCTCTTGATAATCTTGTGTATTCTATTGTTACACAACAGTACCTTCTACAGATGCAATTGATCCACAAAGCCTCAGGCTTGGTTATCAGTACCCAGTAGAGTTTCAGAATGAAAGCCTTGTTTTGGCACATAAGATCTTTATTCTTTGCCCACCATTTTCTTTGTTTCTCTTCCATACATCCCAAGAAATGTGATGCAATTTCTTAGCTTCTTGTCTTTGGCTCCAGAAGAAATCTCTACTGAGATTTTCAATCATCAAGAGTACTCCTTTCGTAATCAACATCGATTGCATTTGGTATTATGGGATTGCAGCCAAAACAAATTTGATGTTGATGAGCACTGTTTTGCCAGCCCTACTAAGGAATTTTTCCTTCCAATTTGCCATCTTCAAAACCACTTTTTGGATAAGGGGGCAAATGTCATTTTAACAACCCTTTTATGTAGGATTGGCACCCTAAGAAACTTCCCAACATCTGACACAGAGCATAGGCCCGATTTAAGTTGACATTATGGGATACAAACGTCTTGGACTTACTCTGCTTGATTTTATGATCGGAGACTTGGCAAAAACCTTTCATTAAGTTCTTGAGCTCTATCATCTTGTCAGGTGAGGCTTCATTGAAAAGCACCTGATGATCAACAAAGAAAAGGTAGCCCCCTCGTACTGATTTGAATAGGTTTCCAATTTCCCACTTCTACTTCATGGTGGATGACCTAGCCCAGCCTTTCCATATACAGCACAAAAAGGTAGGGGCTTAGCAGGGCGTCCTGTCTCACTCCTCTTGATGGTTGGAAACTCCTTAAGCCTACCCCATTCCAAAACACACTCATAGAAGAGGTGGAGACACTGCACATAATAAGATTCACAAAATCTCTCCTAAGCCCCAGATTTTGGAGTGTGTCCTCCACAAATTTTCAATCAAGTCTATCATGAGCTTTTTTCCATATCCACTTTCATCGCTATATACTCATCATGACCTTTCTTAACCCTCATTGAGTGGATGTCTTCTTGAGCGATGATAATATTATCACACCCTTGTCTTTCGCTAACGGAGTTGCGTTGGCTTTCAACCGCCAAATGATTCATAGCACCCTTCAGCCGATTAGCAATAACTTTGCTAATAATTTTGTAGTTTACTTTGCGCAGTGATATCAGCCTAAAATCTTTAACGGTCACAAGCTGATCACTCTTAGGGATTAGGACAATATTAGTCTGATTAATATCTCTTAGAGCATCAAGATTAGTGAAATCCTGGCGCACTAGCTCCCAAACTTTACAACCAACCAGTTCCCATTGAGATTGGAAGAAGTGAGGACTAAGATCATCTGGGCCCGGCACTTTAAATGCACCCATCTCAAAAGCTGCATTCTTGAATTCAACTTCCGACATAGCTCTTTGAATAAAAGCCAACTGAGTAGATTCAATGATTGGAAAATTGACCGGCCA
>JANTPZ010034573.1:0-10224 GCA_025593235.1 Vachellia pachyceras
CTTTAATCCAACAACCGAGCCACCTCGAATTGCCACAAAATATTTTCCAAACTTCCAATTTACTAACTGCCACCAGAATAGTAAAAAGGAATTAAGGATAATAAAACCACTGCTTAATTGTAACTCTTAAATTCAAATGGAATTAAAGCCAGCAAAAGATTATTTGATCCAAGATTCTAAGCCACCTTAGAAAATCACAAGATATTAACACTAAATTCAATACAATGTGATACCACAACATTATAATTGAAATTAAAGTTATAATCAGTCCAATATCAAATTGCCAAGCAATAATTCCAGTCACAATAATCTCCAAAATAAATCCTATCAAATAACAAAATCATTCCAACAATTAGAATAACTATCCTAAGACCTAGGAATTGTTAATCAATTATTGGATAGGAAATTAAAGCAACTAAAAACTCCCCTTTGAAGACTCAAGTTCATGCCATTGTTGTTGAATTAGAGAATCCTAAAATTTAGCCAAATCTTGCCATCAAGAATTTCAAAATTCCAAACGTTACTGCCATCCCTTTAGCCAAGATGTGCGACGGATGAATTGTGTGATGCTGGAATTGATGGACGATGATTCAGCTTTGTGCGCCGCTTGAATGGAATCGATGAGTTAATGTGCGACGCCGCTTCCTTCCTCTATCGTTGTGTGTGGATGAATTGAGTAGGATTATCAATTGAAGCTTTGTGCCGCGTGGATGAATGGAATGAAAGGTGTGGCCGCCGCTTGAAAATGGAATTGTCAATTAATGAATGAGGATAAAAACTGGCTCTCCTCGGCGGCTAGTGTGTGCACATGGTCTCTGGATGGATGAATGGGTGAAGAAGGAATGTCAAGATGTTGTGTGTGTCTCCAGCTTCCGTTTTCTTATCTTGGTGAATGAATTGAGGGTTTGTGGTATGTGAATGGGCTTGATCATTGGCCCATTATGTTAAAGAAATGGAATCAGTGGCGTGATGGACTGAATGGTTATGGAATGAATGGGTGAATTCCCCCAAATGCACAGTGGCGGCCCAAAGATTAATGGTTCAATCTGTGCACAGCTTGGAATTGATGGATTTTTAGGGTGAAGCCAAGGTCCCTGGAGGTGGAATGGATTGGGCCAAAATGGAATGATTGAATCAACAATGAATGGTACAAATGGATGATTCATTTTTCCTTTCCAGCGGAGGCTTTTGTGGCTTCATGAATCAATCTTCATGTGGGCTATCCTAATGGAATGGACTTAAGTTAAGCCCAATTGCCAAGTGTTAAACCTATGTGGAATTAGGTATATAAATGCACAAGCAACACTAATCATGCTCCACAAAAAGTTGAGAAAGAAGTAGGCTTTGGTCCAAATTTCTTCCAAAGGATTCCTACAATAACAATTGATTTTGAGTAGCATCAAATATTCTAGGATCAATTATTTAACAAAATGATGAAAAGTATGACCATTGATCCCTAATTAATTTTAATTTCATGTAATTGCAATTAATAATAATTAATGCAATTAATATCAATGAAAGCCTACTAACATCATCAAAATCCTTTAAAATGCTACAAATATAATAGATAAAATATGATTAATTCACCCATAGCATCCTTTCGGTGTTCCATTCTTCATCATGAGTACGCTGGAGATCGTCAGGTATCTGGACAGCTGCAAGTATCTAGCCAAGTACTCATCAAATGATTCTTCATTACCTTGTCTTAACACAAGGAACTCAGCTTCCTTCTCATCCTTTATAGACTTAGGAAAGTACTTCTAATTGAATTGATCCAGAAAAACTTCCCAAGTAACAGGGGTATCCCTTGCAACTGGTTTCAAACCCCGTAGCGTCCTTTCGGTGTTCCATTCTTCGTCATGAGTACGCTGGAGATACGTCAGGTATCTGGACAGCTGCAAGTATCTAGCCAAGTACTCATCAAATGATTCTTCATTACCTTGTCTTAACATAAGGAACTCAGCTTCCTTCTCATCCTGTATAGACTTAGGAATGTACTTCTGATTGAACTGATCCAGAAAAACTTCCCAAGTAACAGGGGTATCCTTTGCTTGTAGGATTAGCTCGGTGTTGCTCCACCACCGATCCACCTCTTGTTCCAAATTGTAGATGGCTAACTGAGCCTTTACTTCCAAGGGACAATTCATGACTTTAAAAATTTTCTCCAGCCGCGTTATCCATTTCTCCGCATCTAAGATGTTCAACGATCCCTCAAATATGGGCGGGTTGTGCTTGTAGAACTTTGTCACCCATTGCTGAACCTCATCTCTATCCTCCGGCTTGACAACTCTGATTGTAGGGTATCATGGACTTGCTTGGGCTTTAGTTGAGGGGATTGTTGAGGCACATCCTGATTCAGGTTCTGGTTCTGAGTTGCTAGTGCGACTGCTATTGCTGCTTGAATAGTAGCTTCTCTTTCGGCTACTCTTTCCTGTTCTTGTTGAGCTTGGTCTGCTCTCAGTTATTCCATAAACTGTTGTTGTTCATTCAACCTTCTCAGGATTTCTTGCATAGGGTCATTCGGTATAGGTGGATCTCTCTATTATTCTACATTCTGGGTTCTCCTTAACACCTCTTGTGTAGGATCTTTTCGTTTAGGATGACCTCTTTGCCCTTTGTCCTCCTCTCTTTGGGTTTCCACGGGTTCGTACCATTTTAGCTCTTAAAGAATGAACAACGAAATTAACATCATCATTTAAATCCATGCTCTCTATGCTAGATCTTTCTCCTCCTTCTCTCTAAAAATCAAGCCACCCTCAAGTATGAAAGAAGAGCTTCAAGCTTCCATAACTCTAGGTAAGGAGTTTTAGCAACCAAATCTTCCTCTTTTCTTGAGTCTTGCAACTTCTACCACCTTCTTCTTGGAATAGTTCCTTAAATGAGCCTCTCTTTTGGAAGATGATGACTAGGATTTCAAGAGTTGAATATGGAAAAGAGAAGGTTTTTAAAGTGGTAAAGGGTTGCAAGTTGCTCTTTGAGTAGTATGAACTTTGTTGTTGGTTGGTTTGAGTTGTTGTAAAAATTATGGAAAGCTCAATATTATGGGGAGGTGCTGCCCAAATTTCGTTTTGCCTAAGGGGGAGATGTGTTTGAGCTATATAATGTATGGATATTGGTTTGGGAACATGAATACACAAGCATACATGTTGGAAGTTACAATTCTCCTTCTTTCTCCCATTTTTTGCTGATTCTTGACACCCAAGAGAAAAAATAGAAGGGATGTGTTTTTGGTTGTTTTGATGCTTCCAATGGCTCTAAAATGATGTTTTGTGTAGGGTAAAAATAAGGAAGGGATTTGAGAAGCATTAGAGACCATGAAACCAAGTTTTGGAACTTGTAGGGTTCTTGAAAAGTTAAAGGGGAGTTTATTGCGTTTTTACAAGTTTTATGGCATCTTGATGGTTGTATGTTCATATGAATATTATGCCATGATCTTTAGGGATTTGAGACCCTCAAGAGCACACTTGGAAGGGATCCAAGAGAACTTTGGAGTTAAGAAAAAAGGGAAAGCTAACCAAAGGTAGCAAGACTACTAATCTCCTCTTATGTTTATGAAAATGAGTTGTGAATCTTACATGAAATTTTATGATGATCAAAGTGAATGATTTGTGTATGACATGTGACTTTTGTGCTATGGCCATATGCATGATAAAATGTAGTTTGATGTGTCACATGTTTATATGATTATACACATGCTTTAAATTTATGTATGCACATTCACAATATTTTGATTATGTAGTTTTGCTATTGGGATTCCCAAATCTCATTGCCCACCAACTAACTATGTAGGTGGAAGCTCCAGCAAGGGTAAGGAAAAGGTTATAGATGAATAAAGAAGATTCTCTTGCTTGCATGATTTTTGTATGAATATATGAGTTGCTAAACTCTCCATGAAGTTGATGTGGTTGTAACCCTTCAACCTCAACATGAAGTAGCATGTAAATATGTGATTATGCATGCATGAAAATGGGCTAAAAATGCTAAGAAATGATAAGAACCAATCGTGCATAGTAAGATGTTGGTTTATGAACCAAAAAGAGGTTTTGGTGATTTTTAAAAAAAGTTGGATTCCAAAACAAATGAGTTCCAAAGGCCCTGGAAATTGACCTGTTTCAAATGTCAATGAAAAATAGCAAACGGGCTCCAAATGAGCTGAAACTTTCTAGTCAAAAACTACACATCCTAATATTTAAAATGATATAAATTTTGCGAAATTTGGATGTGTATATTAAGATTTATGATTTCCCAAAGTTAAGGGGAAAATCTGGAAAAACTAGAAGTGACCATTGGAACAGTGCACTTTTTGGAATAAACTGATTCAAATGGACAAGGATTGGAACCAATGAGTATTTTTCCCCTATAGATCACTTGATAAGCTACATTTCAAAGTGGAACCACTCATTTTTTATTTTTCTAGAATTAATTATGAATTTTCAAAGTTGGGCCAGAAATCTGGAAAATGGGCCAGTGAACAATAACGGCTTTTTTTAAAGAAAAAGAAAATTTTTTAAGTTCACTAAAAAGGCCAATTTAAGTTATCCAAAGCCCAATAGTGGTTCTAAAGTGATCTAATATTAGGAGATAGAGGGAAAATAGGAGGTGTTACACAACATATACTGTATTTTTTTAATATCATTTTGAATAATGTATCTGCTCAAATTATTTTAGTCCATATAGGATTTTATATGGATAATGATTTTCTTAAACATATTTTTAATGAGTTAGAGCCTTCAAGGATTTTCATGTAAATTTCACATTTATTGAGCCATATGTTTAGGATATAATAATATCCAACAAAGGTACATTCTGTGTTCAAATCCTTCCAACCTAGAAATTATTTTCTATCCACCACAAAATAATATACTTCACCATGATAATCATACCATTGTGAAAACCTTTGCTTTCACATAAATATTCATAAATCATATAATAACTTTGCATTTCATGTGTTTGGACTGCAGGTCCATAATTCTCACATTGAAATAACGTAATAATATATTCATTGTGTATTTTTCCTTTTCTTTTCATCTTGGCCAATAACTATTGTGTCAACCTTTTATGACAGATTCATATATACGATCTTTATTTAATCACATGATATTATTACCCAAATCGTTGTCGACAACTTTATCTTTTTCAGTTCTATTTTTCTCATTGCGACATAACTTATCAAAATCTCAATATTACTTTTTAGGTACCTGAACCTCTCTTGAGGTTTCTAGAACTAGTTATGTCTTGGCCTCTTCTAGAGTGTCAGCCTCCTCAATACGATCATCTTAATTATATGCTCCTCTTTATTCAAAGTATAATATTTGGAACATATTGTTTATCATGTTTTAGGCATGTCTCATTGTCATTTATACTAATTGGAGCATTTTCAGCTAGAATATGGGAATTGCTAATTCTCATTTAGGTCAGTAATTAGATCTGACATATATTTTTACAATATTTCATGAATGTAATATTCAATGAACTTCTAATTCATACTATTTATTTAAGGATCTATATTTGACAGTAATAATGCATTCAATATGCTTTCTTTTCTAGCTACTCAATTTCTCCCCTCCATATGAGAACTTTATCACATGACAATCAACTAATAATGCAGTACAAGCCTCATAAACCCATTTGCTCTATTTAGAAACATAATCATAATTTTTTTTAATTTAGAGACAAAAAAGGAGGAGAATCTTGCCCAACATTTATCTCAACTTTTCAACTATGCGCATTATTGTGGATCAATATGAATAAACATTGCACATTCAAGTATTTAATATGGCAAATATCTTGCTCCTGGCCAAAAACCAATATCACTGGGAGAATTTAGTTGGCTTAATATGTATAAGTGATGCAATATATCAAGTTAGATATACCAACACTGAAATAATAATCTTGTTCTCATAATCATTAATCAAGCTATATCTGGAGGCTTTAAAAATGATTATGGATTGTATAATATGGAAATTATGCACTCATGAACATAATGATTCATTCAAACAATCTTGCAAAGATCAGGTTGCAAGCTACTAATAATCACACATGTAACCATATTATAGATGCATCTATCAAACTTATTGAATACTTGTATGTTTTACATGCTTTTTGAATGGGCCCATATACGTTAATATATTTCCAAAAATGTAGAGATCCATTTCATATTATAACTAATGATCTTCTCATGATCCATATTCTATTGAGAGCAAGAATCACATAACCTTTGAATTATATATATAATATGATGATTATTCATGAAGAATCTTCTAACTCTTCAATATATGTCAATATACAATCTTTGACCTTATATATGACTCGGATGATCAAGCAAGTCATGCCAACAAGAACTTTGTCTAGATCAGTTAACTTCTAATTTACTATAACAATTTTCAATTTTCATAATATATTGATTTAAAATATCAATATGACATTTAACATGACATCAAATTTAGGAGATTTGACATCCATTTTGGGACATCAAAAGGCTTAACTGTCTCCCCCTTATAGATAGAAATGTATACAAAATCAGCTCACACTTGTATTCCAATGATTTCCTGCTCAAGTGTAAGTTATATAAACATGTTTTTCTTATTCAGTGTGTTTCACTTGAAAGTCTTTGTACTTCTTGACTTCCATAGAGTTTTGGATTTGAATCCAATTGGTATATCATCTTTAGACTTTTGAGTGAATCAAAACTATAATATAGATATATGGGTCATAATTTTCATTATCGATTCTTCTTTTTACCCATAAACTATAAAGTTATATTAGTTCTTCATGAACTAAACTATTTCTTCATAAAATATATCAATTTTATAATATATAGTTCTTCATGAACTATATTAATTTTTTAACGTATAGTTCTTCATGAACCATCATATATTATTATATAACAATATAAATTCCATGGTTATTTATGGTCTCGTAACCAACCAATTTAACCTTTTTCAATAGATTGGCATGTACTTTTCTATATGACTTCAAGTCATATTGTAACATTTTCTCGTAATTTTGATGTCATTAGAAGGCACAATTTTCAATTGTTAATCTATCCAGTAATATAATTATGACCATTGTCATTTTGTATTTCAATAGCACATCATCACTTCCTCCAAGCATTGGTCTTCTGGACCAAATCTAAAATCTTTAAAAGCTACCAAACTTTGATGTTCGAGCATTAAGCCTTCAGGGCTTTGATATTTGTAGCAATTTGGGTTTTTCATGCCATTTACTAGCATCCATTATGTTCTTTTGTAAATGATCCATTATAATAGTGATGTGACTTCAGGTTATTCAATCACAATTACATAAATATCTTGATTGTTGGCCATTAAATTAAAATAATACTGTAATGAAATAAATTCAATAAATTTAAATTTGTAACCGAATATAAACAATATTATAAATAAAGTGTATAATAATATAAATTATATATAGAGGGAGCATGTATCCATAATATAAACAAATATAAATAAAGCAATAAATAAGTATAGATGTAGTAATATGAATATCACAATATAAATGAATATAAGTAACAGAAAGATAGAAAATAATAAACAATAACAACAATAATAGTAAATAATATAAATGAAGTTAACAATAACATATATATATATATTAGCTATAGAATTGTGAGTATAATAATAAGGACATAATAAGAGGTAACAAAATGACAATAAATAATAAATAAAAGGATAAATAGCAACCGACTGAAAGTAAAATATAAGTAAAACGTAAATTATAAGAACAACAAATTTATAACAGTAAATAAATAACTTCAAATAAATAAACAACATAATGTTAAAGAAAATGAAAAGATAACATAAATAACATAAATAAATTAAATAAATTAATATATAAATTTAAATAATAAAATAACTAAAACAATGAAATATAAATATTAAATAAATAAACGAAGCGTGAATAAATAACATAATATAACAACATGAAATAAATATCCATAAAGGGGGATACCATATATATAGGGAGGTAGGGAAATATGTGTGTGTCAATATAAATAAATATGTGTATAAATAATATGTAATAAACAATAAATAAATATGGCATATATGTGTGTGTATGCGCGCGAGCAGTAAATAAATAAACATGTATAGATGTAATAATATAAATAAATAGCACAATGCAAATGACTGAAATTTACTTTTTCAAATTCTATACAATTAAAAAAACTAACCAATTTGTTCTTAGACTGACCACCAACGTGTTCATTTGGTATATGAATTTTTGGTGGAATGGAGCAGTAATTTACTAATTTACGAAGGAGAGCTTTTACAAGGAATAACTATCAAACTTTTCCTTGTTTCAATTTCTAAAAAAAACATTCTGAATTTATCAAAAAAATTTCTTATGCGTTGCCCATTTTGATTCCAATGCAATCATTATCAATTTGTCACGCTCTGTAAAGATTGATTTCCTTGATATACTTCTTACTGAATAAGGGTTTTTTTTAAAAAAAATAAAGGTTTGTTAGGAAATTACAGAATTTGGGAGTAGAAGAAGAGAATAGTAGAAGAGGAAATTGAGAGAAGAAGCAAAAGAGCATATCTCATTCCATATGATTCCAAATACATCTAACCATTTGCTATACAATTTTTTTGTAGGCACTAAACCCTTTCAAGAGTTACAATGCCATAAACAAAAGAGTTAACCCACATTATGATACAACATAAAGGAATAGGAGGTTATGGTCTTTATTGCATTAAGCATGGGGAATAATAAGGGGTTAGAGGTTATGGAATTTGGCATTTAGGAGGGAGAGGATCCTAAGAGGAATCCAAAGCACTTTATAGACACCCACACTTGCATATAATTTCATAACAAGGTTATAATTTTTACGTATTTATTTACATCAACCAACTTTTAATTGACTTAATTCGGGTAAATATTCCTTATGAAAATGAACAAAGGGAGTATTAAATAAGATGATTTAATAGTTGAGAACAAATTAATTACCCTTCCTGGTGGCAATATAATAAAAATATTAGTTAAGTTAGTTATTTTGTAATCAATGTGTGTTAGTTTCTCTTAAGATATCCCATTTAATCAATTATCTCCAGGGACTTGGCCGATTGATGAAAATCACATTTAATATATGCAATTAATATAAATGGTTTTGAAAAAAAGTATAAATTTTGATACCAAGTAGAGTAAAATCTTATATTTCTAATCCAAACAAAATCTTCACCAATTAAATAGATTAACATGAGGAAGTATGGCTTTAATTATCACTCCAAGTCATCCTCATCTCAAATCTACAAATCCTGAGGGAGGAAATTAATTTTGAACTTTGATTGATGTAACTCTCCAACTACAACACCAAAAATAGCTATATGATTTTTTTTTAGCTCTATCCCCTTAGGCCACAAAATAATTATATATAATAAATTTAAAGAGAGATGGAAAAAAGAATATAAATGTAAAAAATTTAAAAAGATACAATTAAGATATACTAATATTCATGTGTTTAGAATTGGTAGGAAAGCATTCGGTGCCTTTCAATTAACCATAATACCAACTGTTCTTTGTTGATATATTAAAAAAAGGTAATACAATTTTTAATCTTTTAAAGTTAATCTTATTTTGTTTTTGATTTTTCAAATTTAAAATAATTGATTTTAATTAATCAAATTTTATTTTATTTAAAATATTGGTACTGATAAAAAATTTGACCATTTAACCCCTTAAGGGACCAAAGTTAAAATAAATGTGATCCAGACTCTTTTAAAAAGGTTCAATTGCTCTTTAATGTTATAGTACTTTTATGTAAGAAAATTTAAATATTTTTTTACATTCTTGGAAAACTTTATCTTTTAACTTAATAATTCAAAAATTTAAAAAAGCAAAAAAGATGAATCATAAATTGACCTTCACCCATAAGTAAACAAGACTTTAAAACTTCAAATCTAGGTAATAAATTGTATATGTTCCGCCTCAAGGAAGATCATTTGGTTTGATTCGTGGTGTAACTGTTAAGAAAGTGACTAATAAAAAAAGGAGAGATGCATTAATAGTTAAAAAGAAAATTAATTATATCCTAACTGTAGACATGCTTATGTTGAATTTTCAAATGAGGGATGATTGGAGGAATATGTCACACTTTCACTCCATATCATCCAAATCCAGTAATCCTTACGATGAAAAATCAGTTTGAAATTCATGCAACTCTCCTGCCACATATAGTAATATACTATACCCCACACACACACACAC
>JANTPZ010034576.1:0-13046 GCA_025593235.1 Vachellia pachyceras
CATTGGGTGTGGATGGGATTTGGAGATCATACACTGTCACAGGGAAGCACTGGTTTGTGCGGATCTTCTCGCCAGGAATGGGCATAGTTTTAGTCCAGGATTTGTGTTTCTTCACGAGCCTCCTAGCTTTTGTTTAGGGTCTCTGTATCTTGATGTGAGATCCTGCTCGGGGGAATCTCCCCTTGATTTTGCTTTCATGTAACTGTCCTCATCTTCAAGCTTTGCTTGCCTTGTTATTCAAAAAAAAAAAATTCAGTTACTAGAGTGAGAAGAAACCGAGCCATCTCGAGTTGAAACGAGTTGTTGGAGCTGTCTCACCTTACTTGGTCGCGTGCCTTGCTGTGTAGCTGATGTGGATGCCGTTAAGCTCCACTGGATGATTTCCGTTAGCGTTGTCAAATATGCACCATTTTAAAATATTATGTTCATCTTTGCACCCTCGAACACTTTATGGTGCCAGACACTCCTCGACCATAACTTCATTGTTAAAATTGCACATTTGCTCTAAATATAATTAATATTGTTCTATCCATGTGATGTTGAAATAATGTGTGACAAGTTGGCAAAAATGTATTATTGGGATTTCCGCCTTCCAAGATCAATAGATCAATCTAATTTCAATTTGATGTCAAAAAAACTTTTAAACTCAACCAAAACCTAAAGGTCACTGAGTCATAAAAACCTAGTGACATCAGGATGTATGATCATGTGAGGTCTTCATGCATATATAGTACAGATGATGAAATAAATAACTTATCTCTTGAACCTACCCTTAATCTAGAATTGCTTGAAAATCACCTTTCTTGCTCAACTTTCATAAGGATTAGATGTTTATTAAACATTCAAAATCAATTAAAAAATGATTTTTAAGTAAATTAAGTCAAAATTCATCTTTACTAGTGTAAAGTCGGAAAATAAAGTTGAAAACCTTAGAGTATTTGGCGGGGTTGACAATAGTCAAATCATCACCACATGCCTCCTACTATGACATCTTAATGGAAAACATTGCCTGTCCGTCACTCAGGGTCCGTATTACCTTATTTTAAAATTTCCGGATTCAAATTGACCCCTCCCCCATAACTTTGGCATGCTCAATGTTGGCCTATACACAGAAACGTTCATGTTAGTTTTATCCATTTACCCATATTTAAACTCTAAACACTGGTCATAGTTCGCACCATTCAATTCTCAATAATGCCGCTTGATTAATTGAAATGATGTGATTAGCAAATTAATTTCTCGAGAAATCAGCTTTAATTTGGGAATCTGCTTACATATATAATGCCCCATTTGACCTTCGATTCAATATGATCGTACCAGCAAATAGCAATATCCCACAAATTCTGTCTTCATTTGCTGATCTACAATCCCGATCTCTTAAAATCAAACGTATCATCATGCTTATGCTCCCAACATTTGAAGCAAATTTGACGTCACAAAGTTTACTTCAGTCCAAAATTAAATTTCCTTGGCCCTTTCTGTGTCGGCTAATGCAAGCTTCCACTCTGAAATCCTTAATCAAAATAATCGTCTTCCCTTTCCCTCTTCTAAATACATCACAGATTCTTAACTAAAGCTTGAATTCTATGTGCATATGTATATAACTGATCGAATATATATTCACAGGTAATTCAAAATAAGTTTAATAAATTCGAGAGAGATGATAAATTAATGATCAAGTGCCAAGGGCAAAAAAAACAAGAGGAAGAAAATAGATCAAAATGATGGAATATACATTGACTGGCATCGAAAGTGGAGGTGAAAAACAAAAGAGGTGACCTTGATTGCAGCATTTGAATCATATCAAAGCAAATAATGATGTTTTCCACGAACCCATTACTTATTTTTATAGGTCGATAGCACTTTTAATGATTATTTCTGTATTTATATATAAATGTATTATATTATTAAATATATATATATTGGGGTTCCTTATTTCTTAGTTCATTCCCCTTTGGGAAAGTGGGAAACTGCAGTGCTGCCACTTGCCTCTTCTTTAAAACATGCCACCACTCCTTATGGTTGCCATTTTTTTTTTCAATTCACAAGTTAAAATTTAAATGAGTTAAGTTTGAGACATGAGTTAAAATACACCTTCAGATAAAAAAAAACTTTTACACAGATACTTACATGTCACGCAGCAACAACTCTTGCGTCTAATGGATAGGAAAAATGTCTTCTAAACCTTTTGTATAGGTTCAAATCCTATTAGACGTAAATTATTTGCATATATATATATATATATTTAATTTGATTTTGGTCTCATGGGTTGAGTCAATTTTTATTTAATCATGCTTACCACTTACTTCATTGACCTAATATTCTTCTACAATTTCATTTTTCACTTTAACTTCCTTCGAACCAACCAAAATTAAGTTTCTGTGCCATCTCCCACCCCTTTTCTTACGTTTGTATGTTCTTGAATTCTCAAGATAAGAGTGATATTATTCACACACACAGACATGGAGGTTGGCAATTGGAATATATATAATTAGTAATGACTTGTTATAACATATATAGTCGTCGTTTTGCACCGAGAGAAAATGGAGGCATCTGTAATTGCTCGGGTCTCTTCATGCCCTCCTTGATTCCCACAGCTATCAATCACAGATTGTACCATTTCGATTCATTGTGGCAGACACAATTAGGGTTTCCCCCGCAAACGAGAACAGTTAATCCTGTAATTAACCTTTCTTAATTATATCATTTAACTAGCTAGCTAGAGTTAAGGTATTAGAGGAGCTCCTCCGAATTAAAACCATTAAATAAACATGTAGCCGGTGCTGATATATGCGCACTGACGTAGCACAATCTCAAGCCCTTTAATTAGTTGATTAATATAATCAATCTGATCCGCATATATAATTAATCACTAATGATGCCAATATTTTCTAGCAAGACCTTCACATATATGAATATATATATTCTATTGGAATTATACAGCAAGGGTCAATAAAGAAACTGATTCCTGTGGTGGATGCAGAACAAGTGAAAGTGGCCGTGGCGGAGAGAGATATGGAAATTCTTAAACAAAACAAAAGTTCTTTATGAGTATATGGCCTCGAATAATAATAATAATGTGTGGCTTTGAATCTATGGTTGGGAATTATTTTACGTTCAAGTGCCCTCTTATACCTAATATATACTACTACTTCTTACTGCAGATGCCACCTTCCCACATTCTCTTCCTCTTTCCAAAATGCATTCGAGTGTCTCTCTGGTTGACATCTTGTGGATTTCGAATTCGATGATGACACATTATCATATTATCTTCATTATTTTATTGAGATTATCATTTGTAGCTCGCGTCACTTTTGACTTTGGCTTTCATAACTGGCTAGTACTGGGTTACAGTCAAGTAATTATATATAGCCTATACACACAAACACAGAGCTAGGTGATTAATATAGTTCAGTGTAGTATACATGTGCCAATCGTATGCCCTAGTCGGAAAGTTTCCAGATATAATATAGCACTGCTTTAATCCCTTGCCTTCGTCAAGCACATGTGAATTCAACTTCACATCAGTATATGCAATGAAAGGTTACGCAGGGCTTTCTCTCTCCGCGTATATCAACTGTGTAGGATCTGATCCGTCCGATATATCCATTAAGTACAAGTTAACTGTATTTAATTAGGTGTGCATGGATTTAAGCAAATCCTAGCTGGCTTAAATTTGTTCTGATGGTAAACGTTATATATATTTAAACAGTGCGAAAAGTATAGATGGAAGAATATTCTGACGAGAGGCAAAGATGTAAAATGACATCCCTGGGGGCAGGGATGGACATGTATCCTGGACAAAATTAAAATATCAGAACAATAAACAGAGACGATGTTTGTTTATTCAGGGGGCGATGCCATTATTTCAACCAGTAAAAGCTTGGTGAGTGGCACTCATTTTCTTAATAATAAAAGGTTATCAGTCAAAAGCACTCAACAAGAAGAAGGACAAATTATTAGAGGGAGGCATAAGAATAAGAGAGACGTACTATTGGATTCAGCGGTGGGGGGGTTTGACTGGCGGAGAATAAGACACGTTGATCGAGTTGGCATTAATTATTAATCAGTATGGGTTTTATAAATAAATAAATAAATAAAAGATTGGTGAAACGGTGGGCTTCAGACAAAGATGGGATCAAACATTAAATGGTGGGCTGGTGGGGGAGAAGATAATTCGTGGTTCCCTCACTAATCTCATTCCTCAGTAACTCCAAACAACCACAAAACGTCAAATGTGCCCTCTGTTTTTATCGTATGATAATAATGCCACGTAAGGGTCCAGAACCAGCGTGTGCGTGTGTATGTGTGTGTGTTTACATACTCTCTCCCAAGTCAACAGTCACTGTCTAGTTTTAGTCAACGCTCCCAGGTTTCAAAATCAAAGCTTCTTGTAGGTTTTTTTCCCCCAAACAGGATACTGATTGGGCCGACAACTAAGGCATGAGTCCCAAACAGTACAGGCATGGGCCTTCGTAAGTTGAACAATTGAGCCCACGGCATGGGCCTTTGCTACCTATACATGTGGCCCTGCTACTACACATGATAAAGTTTTGCCGACTTGTGGATTTGCTCGGCTCGGCCATATCCGAATTAGTCTGGACCATCGATAAATACTCCAAAGTAACGGGAAGTAGGTCCAGGATGTTGAATAATCCATGCAAACAGATGTTTAAAGCCTGTATTTCAGTTTGTCGTCTTGACAAAAAGAAGAAGAAAAGGACACCAAAGGGTTTGATACAGTATTCGATCTTTCACGCTTTATTCCCATTTTGGTCCTAGCTCATTAAGTTTTAAACGGTGGGCCTAATGGGCTTCGGGCCCAATGGCGCCTGTCTGTCTACCCTCTCCTGTCAATGAGGATCGTGACATCATGCCATGCACACTGTTAACTGATATACGTAATCAAGTTGTAAACGGTTCGTTCCAGCTTAAGCAAGGTCTCGGGTTCGATCCTTGTGTATGCAGCAGCCACCGTTGGGAGATTCACCCACCATGCCAGGTGCGCGACGCAGGTCGGATCCGGACGTAGTCAGAGCGAAGTTTCGGTAAACCGGGTGGGCAATAAAAAAAAAAGTAACGGAAGGTAATGAAATTGTGTAAAATCAATTAAAATAAATTAAATAAGAAACACTATGTTGCTCAACATTCAACTAATGTTGAGGGGGAGGTAAGGCTGGTCCAACTGGTTGATAGAGGAAAGGTAAGGCGTTGCGTACCCGTCAGGTTTTCGGCTCGAACCCTGTGAAATCTCAGCGTACTTCGGGGTGATCCCAGATTAACCTAGATCTAAAAGAATCTGAGATACCAAGATGAAATTCCATATTTCCCACTAAAAACGGGTTTCTAGTGGCAGTTGAGATGAGAAATGAAGGGGAGAGTGATACGGGGGATGATGGATGTCAATTAAAACACGTCATCGCCTGAAGGAATGGGCCCCCCGCCTCTGCCTTTACACTTTTCACATTTAACCCCTCTCTCTAGCCTTCTGCATCTTTTATGCTGTCTCCCTACTGTGCCTCTCCCACTTCTCATACCTCCCCCTAATTTATATTGTTCACTTGATAGTAGATGTAGACTATATTTCAGAATTATGTTAGAAGAGGGAGTTTACAGATTTCGAGATATTTTACAAATTTTAAGATTGTTTTACAGATTTTAAGATATGTTTTACAGACTTCAAAATGATTTTATCTTGAATTGCATGTATCGTCGTAAGAACAAAGTTACCAAGTAACAGTCATCATCACCCCAAACCCTGCCAATTTACTCGCTATTCATCTTACAATCCCCCGTGATATCAACTTTCAACCCTGCCGCCGCCTCCTCCTCCTCCTCCTGTCACCTTAACCTAATTTATCTTAATTATAAACAAGTATGTATAATACACTAAAACACAAAAGTATTTTTAAAATATCATGTAATATATCTTATAATTAAATAATTTATTTAATTTTTATCTCTCAAACCTCTGATGTCACATTAGGAATAGCATTTACATGGGTGTGTTATAATGTCTGGAAAATTGGATACCAGAAGAAGAAGACAAAAGAAGAATAAAGGGCGTAAGATTTATTCTTTGGGTGGAGAGGTCACTGGTCAGGCAGGACACGCGTCCATCTAATGTGATGCCGACAGTCGCTTTCGATCAAAACACCAGTGACCACCCAGCACAATCATTCACGTCTCCATTTTCAAACCCCCCTGTTTTTTTTAATTACGAACAAACCCCCATTTTCTCAGTAACATCATTAACAATAAACAGATCTAGTTTCTTTTAACAGCATATTGATGATTTTATCCAAAATAGCAGTGCTTAAATGTAAATATGTAAACATTTAATCGGGCAGCAAATATGAAATGATTAAATAGAAAATTTATTTCACATTGATAAATTTCCTTACTCTTTATTCATTACATATGTATTCTATTTTTCTTACTCTTCATTCATTATGTGTATATTTTATTTTTAATTAATGAGTATAATACATGTTGAATAGAGGTGAAGATTAAAAATTATTAGCTTTTAAGGTAGGGTAAATAAGATTTAATTTTTTTAATTATGGTGAAACTCCTGGGAAGTAAGTGACTCATTAAGTAGAATTAGTGCTTGTTTGGCAACATCGTTGCCAAAACGGAGCACGTAAGCCGAGATAAAACCATCTTGAAATCTGTAAAAACCATCTAGAAATTCATGAAAACCATATTGAAATCCGTAAAACCATCTCAAAATCCATAAAATGCCTCGGAATCTGTAAAATCCATTCTCCTAACAGAATTTCCAAACACACACTTAGACGATGATTATACATATACACGTGAAACATAAATTTTTACATAAGCTATGCTGTACACTCCTGAACATGATCTTGATCCATCAAGACGCGAGTCATTTCTAAAATTTTAAATTTCATGGAAACACAAATCCACAGCATGAGGGGAAAGAAGATCATTAACGGGTCAACCATCCAGGGTCCCATGACGGGCCGGATAAAAATACATCTGGGCACGTCACACCGTTGTTATCAGAAAACTCTTGAAGCGTCATCTCTTTTCCTAAACAGACAAAAAAAAAGGAGCCCAGCTACTCAGTCAAAGCAATAAAGTTTGATCAATGGAAGTTTAGTAGAGTTGACAAGGGCTACTACCAGCATTCCTTAGGGTGGGAGTTCGAACCCTGGGGAATGACAGCCCCGATAATTGACATAACCTCAAAGAGGTTGTTCCATCGGTACCTCGCTACCACCGTAATGTCTCCTCGCGGGGAGTCCAGATTAGTCTGGGGTGGACAATTAACCCAGGATACCCCATGATACCGAATGGTTTATAAAAAAAAAAGCAATAAAGTTTGTGCTTTTAATTTCCAGGCATCAATTAAACAGTATAGATATAAATAAATAGCCAGAAAACGTTCAAGTACGTGCTGTATTTGACACGATACATGCATGCATCACTGAGAGGATATACAGGGATCGAAATTTACAGAACACTTGGGTGGAGAAGCATCAAAAAGTACAGCTTACAATGCACGTTCAGAATTGTAAAACTATGATCCACCAAAACACAGTACGAAGAGCTGTTAATAACTCTATCTGCCTAATGATATGACAACTTACCTGCAGGTAAAAGACTGCAGGTTGGATCCACTTGTAATTTCAGGCTTCACGTACACCTTAAATTCATGAACTGGATCTTAAATGCTCTAAATAATTTTCTAACATAAGCAATTACAAGCATTCCCTGGATTGTACCGATCATAGATTCATGTGTAATGGATGAGCTATATATGTCTACATGTTTGGATGAGTGTGCTGCCTAGCAGTAAAAAGCAATTGCGGATGGCGCAACGATAAACAAAGGTGAGTTATAGAGAAAATGGTTTACATGGTTACGTTGAGAGTGACTGAAAGCAGGATTAGTTTTCATGAAACCCAGTAGCTAGCCAGGTTCTTGCTACCACCAAAGCAAACTGTGTGCATGGTTTTAATAAGTAGGTTTCAAGGGCTGATTGTTGAGCGTGGAGCTGAGTGACTAATACATCCACACACACACATGAATAGGATACGAAAGTTCTAATCAAATTAAGGAATAAATGGATTTTGGTTGGAATTAATAGCAGTGGATATGATAAGTAACGGGTGAATTAATGAAGCAACACGTACACATATGCAGTGAACCATGAGAAAACAACAGTATGCAGGAATTAGTATATTAAAACCTGAGGCGCTGTACGGACCAAATTTGTGTTTGGTGGGTCAAATACCCTCCCAGACATGTCCTCCCAAATCACCCCTCTCCTCCACAACATCCGCTTCTTGTTCTGCTATATCTACACACACACACTATTCTGTATAACACCATATGTATCTCTATCCCTACATGCATATAAGTACCTGCATATAAACTCAAAAGTGCATTAATTATCCTCCAAATACCCATACATTAACTTCACCTCCTACCAGCAGGTGGTCTTGGTGAAAGGAGATTTCCACAGCTTAAACACTAGATCTTGTCTTCCATTCAGTACATGCAGAAAACACTTTTATAAAAGTTTCCACTAAATGAATCTGACAATGCTTGCTTGATTCTGAATCAGTTACGTACTCAAACATACATGTATACAAAAAAGAAGCTTGATGGACCTGGTAGGGACGTAGAGCTAGCTAGGGCCTCCCTCTACATTTCCTTGACCTTCTTTCATTGCGCATGTCTCTCCACTTTTGGCTTTCCCTTGGCACTGAAAGTAACACCCTCTACATATTCAACGCCCTCCATATTTTTCAATCCCTTTCCCCCCGGCTTGTCCTCTCTATCGTCTGTACCCTGTTATCTGATTGAAGCTTCTCTAAGTAATTGACCCCCCCATCTCTTCCCACCCTCCTTTAACGTCCATCTACAGTACTTTACCATATCCTCCCATATGTCTCACAGTACGTACAGTTGCTCATTAATTTCCCCACATGCTCCGGCTCCAACTATAATTATATATACATTGGCTGCACTCATTAATTAAACAATCATAACCCAGCATTAGTTATATTATGCTATAAAGCCTCCCCCCCCCCCAAATGTCAATCATCTTTCTGTACGTCACAATCTCTGCACATATCACCTAATAACTAGTGCGGCTTTTCCCTTTCACTTCATTCAATCCCCTTACCAATCCGAGTGTATGTTCCAATAATTGAAAACCTAGCCAGCACATGACCCTACCTCGCCATTTATAGTATAGCCACTTGTTCATTTTCTGGAATAACCCACTTTATATATGATAGATATAACATAATGAATATCTCAACATCAAGTTTCTTAAGACAATCAAGGCGTCTGTGTGTGCGCCATCTGTCGCCATTCCGTAGTGATCGGGGTCGTGGGATTTCCCTTTGCTACAAGCAACGCAATAATTGAAAATGATGATAACCAGCCAGAACTCATAGGACATTTTTTTCTTTTTGCCCGGAGAACTCGTAGGTGTGTGTATGCAAGCCTTTCGTCATAATATATTTCTTAAATCCGAAATGAAGTGGAAAGGGAAACAGTATGTAAAGGTGCAAGGATCTTTCTGTAGTATCATCACTCGTCACATTGTGTGATGGACATACTAAGATATAAAGTCAAATTGACGAGGGTGGAACGATTTGGAATCTGAGGAAAACGAGCTCTGTCGCTTGGAGCCAGCAAGAAATTGACATATATGGACAAATGCGAATACTTTTTATCTGCTTTTTGTGGGTAAATAAATCTGCTTGTCGGCCGGAGGGAATGATTAGTCCCCCATGCCCCCTATATAATATCTGCTAATTGACTGAACATTTAAAGTTAAACCTATGTGTGTGGATGACAATCACTCTTGTCATTAATTATTATTAATTATACCTTTTGCAGGATATTCATTCTAAATTACAAAGAAGCGAGTGGGTCATTCCATCCCATTCATCAAGTCACACTGACGACGACGTCTCTATTAATGATAAATCCAGGAGCATAAACAAAACGGTAACTCCTAAATCATTCTCTAACTGATGCAAACCAACAAAGCTATGGACAATGAGAGGACAAGAGAAGTGTGGTAGCCAATTTCCCTCAACGAATTGAAGCAGATCAAACCCTATACACACACACGCATCATCACCTAAATGATAAGAGTAAGACGTCAATCCCTCTATTAATATAAGAAATATGAAGACACAATGCAAGAGTACAGAGAGACATATAAAGGCAGGCGTTACATAATAAATAAATAAAGAATATATGTGGAGCTAGCTACGAAGGGGTGGGTAGGTAGGCTTTTTGGAGGGAGCAAGTTGGGCTGTGAGAGTTTGAAATCTTTGGAAGAAGATACATCATCGTGAAAGTGGTGGCATTTGTGAATCTTGCTTTTTTTTCTCCTCCCTCCCTCTCAATTATTTGACGAGGGGTCTATCTCCTGAAGCTGGATCTGTCCTTGGCGATATGAACAAAAACTCCTTAGGGAAACGCGTTTATGCTGTCGCTGCACACACAGACACACACACACACACACACACGTGTGTATATATATGTATCTGTGTGTGCAGATATTTTCTTTTGACACCGAACTGCGAAATAATCCGTGGACACTGCTTTGTATGTGAAGAGTGACTGAAAACGGAGATGCATGGTCCAGGGCATGAGATAAGCTCACTTTAATACTCTGAAGGGATGATAGAAAAGGCTAATTTGTCAATTGAATCAAATGTGTGCAAATGGAAGAGGAAGAAAATGGAGGAGGGACTGGCGTTTACTCCTTCAAGGCGGCGGCTGATATAGAGCCCACTTTTGGGGGGCGTTTTTGTGCGCACACGTAGCTGCTGATGCAGCAGGTTTATACACACACACAACTTGATTGATTGTTTCACTGGTGGGCTTGGTGTAATTGAAACACATGGGAAACATGATCATGGTTTGAATTCGATATGTCTATATTTAGTATCCGATAATGATTGATGTTTCTAGGAAGAAAATGCATGTGCTAATGAGACACAACACAAAATTGCGTAGGAGAAGGAAGGAGCAAAACGACAATGTTCAGTTATGATGTGGCTGTAAGCCATTAAGGGGGGAAATAATTATTGGCTGCGTTTGGAAACATGTTGGGGAGCCAAAACCCTATTCTCACGCAAGCCGAGACAAAATTCCTCGGAATCTGTGTCCGTTTTCCCAACGGGTTTCCAAACGAAGCCATTTATTGGTTAATTATTGTTTTTTTTTGCCAACGTTGGTTAATTACTGTTGAATGTGAAAGGGAGGGCGGAAGCTGTCGTGGGGTATTTTCCTTATTTGGATCGGTCGTCAGAGGCGGCTCCATTGCTATATATATAACGCGCGGCTACTAATTGCTGCTCTGTAAGGTTGTAACGTCGCTTCTAGAGGCGGAGCCAGGATCTCGGAGCAGTGGGGGCAAACTTTTTATTTTCAAGCCAATGACAATAACTTACGAGTGTAGATAATTTGTGTGAGTTCAAATCTTAAATATCAGTGGGTGCAAAATAAAAATCTAATAGCTATTTACATATAACAAAAAAATTCCAGTGGGGGTAATTGCCCACCCTAGCAAACATGTGGCTCCGCCACTGGTCGCTTCCATGCATGCAAACTGGCCTTGATCATATGATGTAATTAGGAAACCAACTCACCATTATTAATTTATTATTAGCCCACGTATACATATATACTTGAGAGTCTCTTTGCTTGCTGGCTGGTCAATAGTTAATTAATAGACCCACTTTTTGAGCATTTGCCATTTACTATCAAAGCTCGCTCGCTTCTTAAGCGCCCGTGGTTGCCTATTTCGGTCCCATTCGGTAACGGCCATTTTGGACGGCACTCTGCATTCATCTTCTTTCTCTTTCTTTATTTTGACCTTTTTAACGTAACAAAAATTTAAGAAAGAAAAAAATCTGTGCGCCTTTAAGTCTAACCACACGCCACGACTCGGTTGATGGCGTATGATGACGAACATCGCCATGAATGATCGAGCGAGATTCCCTCCTCTCTTATCTGATCTTCCCCCTTCTCTCTTTTTTGCGTGCTTCTTCTTCTTCTTCTTCTTCAACGAACTTGCGATTTCCATGGCTGCAAAATTCAGGCTTTGTGACATAACAGGGTACGCAATTCAATGGCATTTCCCCCCCTTAATTTACACCACTGAGTCCAGACAAATTGCACAAAAACAAAGACCCTAACACGCACAGACTCTAGACTCTCTAGAGGGTGTGTTCTGTAGCCCCTCCGCCCAAAAACCACGAGGCCTTAACTCACAAGATTAAAAAAAAAACAGAGTAGATATCATACATATATTCACAGAAACAAAGACAGGGCACTTTTTTTTAATAATTCCACAGCTGATCCGCAACATACCCATTGCAATCTTCCATGCTCTGTAACCATGGTGGTTCGTACATCCATCCCTCTTCTAAGTCCATATACACAAACTCCTTCACCAATTCCACCGCCTCGCCGTCGCTCGTTTCCAAGTTTGGCAACTTTATTATCTCGCTCAGTTCTTCTGACTCTGTACCCAAGTCCATTGCTGAAACCAGTGACGACAGCGACGACGAGGATGTCGGCAGGTCGAACTTGTCCATCTGGGCAGCCTTCGCTGCCGCTGCTTGTACGTCTCGAGGAGCGAGCGACACGGGACGAGGGAGCAGGTTGATGAGCTCGGGGAAATTGAGAATCGCAGAGCTTCCTTTGATGCTCAAAGCGGCGACGTCATGTGCTCTGGCTGCCATTTCCGGCGTCGGGAATGTGCCCAGCCATATTCGCGATTTCTTGCGAGGCTCGCGAATTTCAGACACCCATTTACCCCAATTTCGCATGCGAACCCCTCGGTACACTGGGTGCTTGCTGGAGTCTCGGATTCTCTTCACTTTTCTGGATTCTGGGCTCACAGCTTTACCTTGTGATACAGAGTTCTGAAGAGGCAGAACTGAAGGAGGAGAGTGTGGCGAGGTAGGGGAAGATGGAAATGAGCTTGAGTTTGAGGTGCTCTCTGTTTCAGAATTCTGGGTTTCTGCAGTCATAGT
>JANTPZ010034577.1:0-13019 GCA_025593235.1 Vachellia pachyceras
TATTGTTTAGTAAATGATAATGACTTTTGTGTTTCGCTGCAACAAAGACTACGTCTAACTCTTACTGAATTTTGTGCTTCTCAACCACGATGACCTTTTATAACCTTAATGTATTGTCTGGACTTGATTTGGTGTGTAAAATGTAATTGAAAGGTGAATAAGGTCAGGTTAAAAGATATAGACGAGGATTTAAAAAAAAAAAAAAAAGGCCTACGGCGCCCTATTTGTGGAGAGGCGCCGTAGGTCTCACCTACGGCGCCTCTCCACAAATAGGGCGCCGTAAGCCAAAACTTTTTACTATCCTCACATTTGCAGCCCCCTGAAATAGGGTGCCAATTGGGTTAAAAATAGGGCGTAAAAGGTACTTTTTGTAGTAGTGTGTTGTGTCAGCACTAACTATTCCAGTTATAGCAAATGGAGATGTCTTTGA
This sequence comes from Vachellia pachyceras, assembly GCA_025593235.1. Classification (NCBI taxonomy): domain Eukaryota; kingdom Viridiplantae; phylum Streptophyta; class Magnoliopsida; order Fabales; family Fabaceae; genus Vachellia; species Vachellia pachyceras. The sequence continues at coordinate 431 of JANTPZ010034577.1, forward strand.
GTACAATGATATTCAACGCATTAAATCTGCTACAAATTTCCAAATGTTGCTAAACTTAATTTCTTTGGACCAAGATGACATTACCAGAATAAAAAATTCATGGAATTGTGTGTGACTTTGAAGTCTACTGCCAAGTCAAGCACGTTATACACCTACAAACAAACGATAGAAAGATCTAACATTACATCCAACAAAATTAAGACTAGAACTTTTGAGCTATATGTAGTCCAAGATGTAAAATTCGGGGTTAAAGCATGTGAAATTACATTTTATAAAATTCAAAAATGATGAAAATGTAAATGTAGTCCAACATGTGAAATTTTTGAGCTATATGTTTGTAAAATTCAAAAAGAAGTAAAATGACAAAAGTTTATAAAATGATGGAAATGAAAATGTAGTCCAACATGTGAAATTACATGTTATAAAATGACAAAATCTTCTACCGTATATTTCGGGGTTAAAGCGTTATTCTTATCACAAACATAATTTTCCTCTCTTTTGTGGTATAAAATCCTCTTTCTATACGCCCCCCTACTCTCTTTTTTCCTTTACATCTATTGGATCAAAATTCCAGCAGTTAAATACTTTTTATTAAAAAATAATAAAAGTAACTATGTAATTAAATTTATTCTTATGGATTTATTGTTGACAATCAATTATGCTCCATTGTACGTTTTATACCAGACCTAGTCTATACTAATTATTATAAATAAGAAAGACACAAAATAACAACAATTTAGTATTCTCAGTTTAACGTCTTTGCAAAGACATAATATATGCAATAAAATTTGTAATAATTTGTATTATTTACAAATTATGAATAGCATAATCATTAAAAGCATTCATAGACATAATATATGCAATATCCTTTCGTTACTTTGATAGCCAAAATCATACACAAATTCCATCTACTATTAATCATTTTATGAAAGGAACAATGAATTTTATAATTAAAATTAATCATTTGGTCTTATGTCCAATCAATTTTCTAAGGTTCACAATTATTCTAATTCTTTTTAGTTTTTAGTTGACTTTATTGTTTTACTCCAGAGAATTCCCTCTTTCAGTAAGATATTAAGGAAAGTGCTTTTGTTTTTGGATTCTAACAATTGAATTTTAAAAAGTAAGATATTAAGCAAATTATAGTAATTAATAACTGAAATAAGATATTAATTTTTGTACATTATCACCCTAAAGTATCTTTTAAATCCAACTGGTACTCAAAAACAATTTTAGATCTATCTAACACCACAGTACAAAAATTCTTTATGGTGCTTCAAGTGAAAAATTTTAAGGGATGAAGCTTCTCCTCATGAACATACATTTTGGTTTATTTTAAGACTTGACCATAAATAAAATAATGCAACCAAAAATTATCTTAAAATAATATGTGACAGCAAATGCAATTCGTTCAACACGCTATGTTAATTTTTCGTTTAATTTCTTATAATCTTATCACAAAAGATGACCTTTTGCAACTCCGTTGTTTGTTAATTTGACTTGATTTGGAATCAGAGAAGTATAAAACGACATGTGTGTTAATTGTTCAATGCACAAGACTTGCTTGAACTTTTGACAAGTCTGATATGCTAGACATGGCAAAACCTTCTTCCTTTGTTTTCCTTCTCTTACTTCATTGCTTCATGGCCTCCCTTGTTTGGACTCATGCAAACATCAGTACCGACAAATATGCACTTCTTACCTTTAAGTCCTTTGTTACTACTAACAATAATTCTTAGCTAATTGGTCCATCTCTTCTTCTCCATGCAATTGGGTTGGTGTCATATGCAATATTCATCATGGGAGAGTCCAATCCTTGAATCTTGTTGGTATGGAACTCAAGGGCACCATATCTTCACATTTGGGAAATCTCTTATTTCTTGTTGAACTTGATCTTAGTGAAAACAATTTTTATGGTCATATATTGAATAGATTGAAACTATTCAACTTGAGCTACAATAACTTTCATTGGCATGTTTCAATAGGGATATGAGGTTTATCTTCACTTGAGAGGCGGCTAGATCTTCGAAACAATAGTCTTAATGGATTTATCCCACTATCTCTATTTAATATATCAAGGTTGGAGAACTTAGATTTGAATAATAATTTCATTGAAGGGACCATTGCCTTATAGGTGGGCAAACTTGAATGGTTGAAGATTTTACGACTTAATCATAACAAACTTTCAAGAACCATTCCTAGAACAATTTCCAACTTAATTATCTTTGTTGGAAATGTTTAGTTTGGCTTATAATAACTTATCAGGTATGTTTTAGATTATTTTCAATATTTATATACTAGTGTACGGCTCGCACATCTTATACTTGTGGAAATTGAGTTTTTCGTTTTTTTAAATTTATTTAATTTTTGTGTTTCTGATATTTTCATCATCTTTTCTAGCATTTTGAACTCATGGATGGAAACTGTGAATTTTCTCTATTTCATTTGAATTAAATACATAATTAATTTCAAAATAATTCCCGACCATTTTATATCCACCTCAATTTACCCAAAAAATTCATTTTCCTCATAAAAGAGCTTTTCTAAAATTTTCAAAGAAAAAAATTATCCTCAAACTATTTTTAGGTAAACACATCTTAGTTCTTGTTTCGTTTTAAATATATTCCACTTCTTTTTTGCAAATTAATATCTTCAAAAACTCGTTAAATTCCTAAAATGGCAATTTATAATTTTTTTTCTCTAATTTTACAGGACTTTGCATAAGTTTAAAGTTTTGCATTGACTAAATGTTTCATAATTACATTTAAACCCAAAAATTTTCTGAAATTACATTCTTGACCTATACATCTAGACATTCCTATGGGTCTTAACATAATTTATAAGCCCTTTATAGCTTAAAATGTTATTTGGATCCATTTACAGCTTTGGACACTATTTACAATTTTATAATATTTATTTACACTTTTGACTCTAAACTTTCAATAATTATAATTTGGTCCGTATACACTTTTCTTGATCCTTTTCTATCTCATGCCTTTCATTCCATACGTTCGAGTTCCTACTTCTCTTTCATTTTCCCCCAGAGTCTCTAAGATATTTATGTTTTAGACACAAAAATATTTGCTCTTAACCCAAATATTTATATTGTTAATAAACTTAACATATATCAAGTTACTCATCATTGTAGTTCACTTCTCAAATGAATAAATGATTATATCTCTTAACACTTCATCAAGAATGCACATTAACGTTCAGGCAAGGTTTAGTAAGCACTAAACGATATAACTTTTATATGCACATTAAGCACATTATATGAAAACATTATAGCCCATGTTATTTTTCTATGTACAAGTCCATTCAGCTTTTTTACAATTAGATGATGTTAATCAGTCGTACTCAAATGACAACCTTTTTACATTATTTCTTATTCTCATTCTTTTTTAAATTCTTCTGCAGTAGAACAAATTTAATTTTTTTGTTTCATTAATTTATACATATTTACTCTGCGGTTTAACTAGTGATTTAAAGTGAAAGAATATCAAAAGACCATGAATTAATATGTCAAGGTTGGAGATCTTAGATTGTAATTATAATTCCATTGAAGGGACCATTCCATTAGAGGTGGGAAAGCTTGAGCGACCAAAGATTTTACAACTTAGTGCCAACAAACTTTCAGGAGTCATTCCTAGAACAATTTCCAACTTATCTTCTTTGGAAACGTTGGGTTTGTCTTCTAATAGCCTGTCAGGTATGTTTTGAATTATTTTCAACATTTAGGTACCTTCATTTTAAATTTGTTAACTTGGTTAGGAGGATGGTATCTTGATGAATTGAAGTTTGGCTTAACCTTTTAATTTTTTTTATTTTTGGTATTTTACGATTTTCATCTTAGTTTTTTCAAACATTTTTATTCTTTTGAAAAGGAAAAAAATAATTTGTGTTCCAAATTTTGGAATGGTTTATATGGTCACATAAATTTTGAAATTTATCTGAAACATTTAATTTTGATCCAATAACATAAATTTCTTCATTTATAAGTTATTATAATTCTTAAAAAAGTTTGGACAGTTAACTAAAAAACTCTTTTGCAGAGTCTCCCAACAAACATATGTTTTAATCATCATCAATCTGTCGACCAATTTCTCAACTAAACATAATCAGTTCATTTAATCTACAGTATAAGCCCATCCGAATTAAAAGGGGTATACCATTTTCTTTTTTAAAAAATAATTATAGTTATTCTTCTGTTTTATCATTTATATGATATTTTTGTTATTAAACGTGCAAGCCTTATTACATGTGTTTTTTAAAAAATATAATTTATCTTATGTACATAATAGCTTGTGATACGTAATAATTTTTTTACTAATTAACATTACTTTCTTTCCCACCACATAATATTTGAAGGAGGCTTTCCAGATGAGATTTGCGATCTTTCACAACTATATAAGTTGTATCTTGGAGTGAATGAACTTGATGGTTTCATACCATCATTATTTAACATTTTGTTTATACAGAAAATTGATCTTTCAGAAAATAACTTATCCTGTGGTCTCCCAGTGTGTTTTGGGCTTCCAAAACTTGAAATATTTTGTGTATGGAAATGATTTGTCTTGTGAGTGATAACAGAATTATCATTTGACATCAATGCAAAGAATTAGTAGAGTTACAAATGATTGATAACAGATTCAATGTAGGAAACATACCTAGGGGCATTGGAAATCTCACCACCCTCCAGAAGCTATATCTTATCAACAACAACTTGCAAGGTTAGATTTTTAACTCTATGATTATCTTATCAACATGATGCGTTTTTTAATCCCAAAATGAATGAATATGGCATGTAATAAAAGTAAATTCGAAAGGAGAGTTTTTTCCCATCATGTAGTTGGAATTTGCATATAATTTTCACACACATAAAGGTGGGGCCATAAGTTGCTTAACAAAATCTCCAAAAATGAAATAAAATATTGAATCATTAGATAAGGATGTTAAAAAAATTAGTTGGATCCACACAGTCTCATAGCTCTTTGGTCCTACAACATTTTCGGTCTCATGCCACTTTTCCAGATTTTTGGTCCAATTTTGAAACATCATAGTTAAATCTAGAAAAATCAAAATTGAGAGGTTCTAATTTCTAAATTTAGCTTATTAAGTGATCAGTAAGGGAAAATACTCATTGGCCCCAAAACTTGCCCATTTGAATCAGTTTATTCCGAAACCATTTACTGTTCCAATGGTCATTTCAATTTTTCCAGTTTTAAAACTCCTACGTGTAGTTTCAGCTCATTTGGAGCTCATTTGATATTTTTACTTCCCACATGAAACATGATCATTTTTAGGACCTTTGGAACCCCTTCAACTTTGAAAATCAATTTTCTTGAAATTCATCCAAATCTCTTTTTCATTCATTAACCCACATCTAACATGCATGATCATTCCCTTACCATTCCTTGTTAGTTTTAGCCAATTTTCATGCATGCATCATAACCCATTCACATAGTACTTCTTGTAGAGGTTTAGGGTTACAATCTTAACAACAACTTCAAAAGCGTTAGCAACTCAAATATTTACACAAAACCAAGCAAGGAAGAATAGCTTCTTCACCCACATGGTTAGTTGGGGGGGGGAATGAGATTTGGGAATCCCAATAGCAAAACTATGTAACCAAAATATTGTGAATGTGCATACATAACTTTGATGCATGTGTATGATCATGTAAACATATGACATATCAAACTACACTTTATCATGCATATGGCCATAGCATAAAAGTCACATTTCATGCACAAATCTTTCACCTTAATCATCATAAAAGTTTATGTAACATTCATAACTCATTTTCATAAACATAAGAGGAGGTTAGTAGTCTTGCTACCTTTACTTTGCTTTCCTTTACCCAAACTTCAAAGTGCTCTTGGATCTCTTTCAAATATGCTCTTGGAGATCTTAAAACCCTAAAAATCATGGCATAACATCCATATAAACATGCCATCATCAAGATGCAACAAAACTTGTAAAAAACGAACAAAACCCCCTTTTGGTTTTCTAATAGTCCTGCAAGTTCAAGATGTGGTTTTTACGGTCCTTAAGGCTTCTAAAATCTATCTCTTAGCTTTGCCCTACACAAAACATCATTTTAAAGCCAATGGAACCATCAAAATACCCAAAATCATAGCCCTTCTATTTTTTCCCTAGCTTGGTCGAAAACAGCAAAAATGGGGAAAATGGGGTTTTCAAACTTTAATTGTTCTTGTAACCTTGTGTTTTCTTGTTTCCAAAACCCCTTTTCTTAACATTGATCAACTTAAATACACCTCCCCTTAGGCCAAACGAAATTTGGGCAACACCTCCCCAAAATATGGAGCTTCCCATAGTTTTTACAACAACTCAAGCAACCAACAACATAGCTTTTAATACTCAAGAAGGAACTTGCAACCATTTACCACCATTAAAACCTTCTCTTTTCCATTTTCAACTCTTGAAATTCTAGTCATATTCTTTCCAAAAGAGAGGCTCATTCAATAAAATAACTCAAGAGAAAAGTAATAAATGTTGCAAGACTCAAGAAAAGATGGAGATTTGGTTGCTACAACATATTACCCTGTGTTATGGAAGCTTGATTCTCTTCTTTCTTGCTTGGGGGTGGCGTGATTTTACTGGAGAGAAGGAGAATTTCAGACATAAGAGAGAGGGAGGGGATGACATTTGGGGAGAAAGAGAGAGAGTTTCTTAATTAATTTGTCTCCTGGAATATTGTGTGGATGATATTAAAACTTGGGGACCAAGCTTGAAATACTTGATGGATATTATGCCACTTGTCCTAGCCTTATTGCTTTCTAAAAAAGTGCTTTTCAGACTTCGCTTGCTGGTCTGGTTGGGCTGATTGGGCCTCTTCCCGTCCAGTTACCTGATCCGATGACACGCATTTTTGTAAAGTAACCTTTACTCGGGTATCCATCTTATTACTTTTCCAGAGACTTTTTCTCTCATGTGGCACCATTCCCTAGGCCACCTTTCCTAGGTGGCATCATGCCTAGCCCATAGCATCTCTGGGTTTTCCTCGTTCGTAAGGATTCCGCGATTTGCATGCAACACCGTAACGGGTGTCCGGCGGCCAATTTGACTTAAGGACATGGAAAAAATCTATATTTTTCCCTGATACTCCAGCTTTGTTCCATTTCTCAAAATTCTTCCCAAATTTTCTGTAATATATTTTTTAAGAAAATGTTTTTTCAGGGCTTTCGGGTAATGTTATTCTTTGTACTTTAAAACTACATGCACCGGATATCGGGTAATAATTTTATTAATTACTTTATGAGCCAACTAAACTTTTTTCATTTCGGGTCTTCGACGTTTGAGAACTCCTCCTACCTCAAATAATTAGTTCTCAGTCGTCCTTAACTCCAAAATCCCTTAATTACGAAAATGGCATTGCCTTATCTTACTTTCCACTTATTTACAAAAATGCCACTACCTTCGTATTTCTTTCTTAATTACCAAAATGCCATCATTTTTTCTACTCTTTCTTAATTCCAACTTTACCCTTAGTTGACTTTTGACATTTTTTTGACACATTTTGACTTTTTAGTTGGCATTGACTTTTTGGGTCAACTTTGATTTTTTTGTCAACTTTCATTTTTTTGGTTGACTTTGACCAAATTACCAAAAATGTCCTTGTTATTTGATGACATTTTATGCCCTAGGCCCTTTTTATCAACATAACCATTTTGCCCCTGTTAGTTATATAGGCCAAATGATAATCTAGCCCCTTAGTCATTCTACTTAGAATCCTTAAGACTAGGGACTTAGTCAATTATGATCTTTCTTTCCACTAGGCATTTTCCTCTATATTTTTGCTTATTTACAAGCATTAGATTATCACATAATTTACTTGTCTAGCATTTAATTCAAGTTACATAAATGCAGATATTACATTTCTACCCCCTTAAAAATAAATTTCATCCTCGAAATTCACGTACCTTATTGGAATATCTCAGGATATTTGTTCTTCATGTCTTCCTCCATTTCCCAGGTAGCTTCCTTATCTGTTGACCCTTACCATAATACTTTGACCATCGGGATACTTCTATTCCAGAGCTGCTTTACATTCCGGTCAATTATATAGGACGGTCCGACTTCATATGACAAGTTATCTTTCAATGCCAAGTTTTCATGCTCTGTAACATAAGCTGGGTCAGGATTATACTTATTTAATTGGGAGACATGGAAGACATTGTGAATCAAACTCAAATTTGGCGGCAAAGCTAGCCAATAGGCTACTGGTCCAACTCGATCGATAACCTGAAATGGCCCAATATACTTCGGACTAAGCTTCTTTATATTCAAAGACCAACCTATTCTTATGGTTGGAGATACTCGGAGAAAAACATGATCTCTGGTTTTAAATTTAAAATGTTGTCTTCTCTTATCAGCATAACTCTTTTGTCAACTCTGAGCCGCTAAAAGCTTCTTCTTTATCATCTCAACTTCAGCAGCGGTATGATCTACTAGTTATGGACCTCACATGTCTCTTACTTTCGGCTCTATCCAACACAAAGGATATCTGCATTTCCTTCCTACAATGCTTCATAAGGTGCCATTTGTATACCGGAGTGATAACTTTTGTTATAGGAAAACTCAGCTAATGGAAAAAACATACTCCAGACTTCTTTGAGTTCTAGCACACACGCCCTCAACAAATCCTCGAGCGTTTGTATCGTCCTTTCTGACTATCTCCTTGATGAATGTCTTTGCCAACTTCATTAGTGGCTAGTTGGTATGAACTGTGAGAAAATGTGCTGACTTAGTCAATCTGTCCCCTATTACCCAGATAGCATTATGCTTTGCTGACTATGGTAGCCCTACGATAAAATCCATCGTCATGCTATCCCACTTCCATTCTAGAATTACTGGACTATGTAATAATCCTGGTGGCCGCTAATGTTTTATCTTTACTTTTTGACAAGTAAGACATTTGTTCATCTAGCCTTTGATGTTCTATCTTTACTCTCTGACAGGTAAGACATTTGTTCACGTAGCCTCTGATGTTATATCTTTACTTTCTGATAGGTAAGACATTTGTTCACGTATTTTTATGATGTCGTGCTTCATTCTAGGCCACCAAAATAATTTCTTCAATTCATGATTGGTGTGCTCTAGTCGCAAAATGTAAAACCTATGTCATTGGTCAACCTTGAAAATATACCAAGAATTAAATTTATAATCTCCAAGGGTTGTATAGTGACAACCCCAAGGTCGTTCTCACCGGAACCTAGTCGTGTACCAATATTTCTTAGCTCACGATTATGTTTGTGATGTAAATGCAAAGGGGGTTCAGTTTGGATTAAACTATGCTCCTAAACTAACTACAGAATTTAAAACTTGTTTTTGGTATTTTTATATAGCAAAGAAAAGTAAGGCATATTTGGATTGAAAAGGGAGTGTTATGGTGAGTTCCTCTTGAAAACAAATTGGGCCATCATAGTTCGCAAAAGATTAGGTAGAGTATAAACTTTCGCACTAAGTTTTCAAAATCACAAACCCTAACAATTCGAATGGGTCTGGAGATGCACACGGTGACCTCCTTCTAAATCCCCACCACGACTTGTTAGGTCACAATAACATGCAATGAACTCCATTCCATGAAATCCTTGAAGTGCACTTAGTGTGTGTACATAAATCACAAAGTGACAAAATCAACTCTATGCATGTTGACTCTAAAACCAAGCACAACTAGGATGATAGAAGAGAACAACAAGACTTCATTGAATAAGCAAAATGAAATCCAATTTACTTTGTCAATCATAAAACAACTCAATACACAATAATCCAAGTTTGGCTTGACCGACACCAAGTATTTACATACAAATCACCAAGTCAAACTCGGATTCCTAGTAATATGTAGTGTAAACACAAATTGAAATCAAATACTCCCCTTTCGGCGCTTCGAACTCCGGCTCTCTTCATCTTCAAGAGGATGGAGATGCTCAGCTCCTCATAGATGATGGAAATGGGCTCTGAATGGATGAGTGAAGCATGATAAATGGATGTTTTGTTAAGGAAATGGGTGAAGGTAGGGTTTGGAGTGTGTGGATGAGAGTGTGTGGATTTTCTGCCTTCCTTGCTACTCCTCTCTCTGCCTCTTCTCTTCTCTCACGAAAATGACCTAATTTTAGCAATAGAAACCGTCATGGGTCAGATCTCTAAAGCTGGGCCAGGTTAATTTCCATCTGGAGTAAAAATCTGGTGCTAATACGCGATATTCGTCACGGGGAACATGAGGTTTCGTCGTGGTGAACCTCTCCCGAGAGTTCTTTGCCTGCTTGATTGAACTTTGGCTGCGACGAATCTTGTAATTAGTCGCAGTGAACTTTCGCAGAGCTGCTTTTCTTCTACAAATAAGGAATTCCTAAAATGAAATAGCAAATATGGGCAGTATCATTTGCTCATGATGCAATTTAGGCACAATAAATCATTATTCATGGTACATGAACCCAAAATTACACTAATCCAAGTCAATAACTCCTAATCTCAACTTAAGCACAAAAAAGGTTATGTATGGGCTAAAATTGACTCTAAGACTCTAGAAATTCTAGAGGAAAACTAATAGAATTAAAGCTCAATCAAATTCCCCAACACTTAAACCTTTGTACTCCTGGACAAAGCTCTTCACAAACTCAAAAATTGATCAATACATCTAGAAAATAAACTCACGAGTCCAGGACTACGGAACTTGGCAAAAGCATTCATCAAGAAGCTATCAATGATAATAGCATAGACAATTCTAAATCAAACTCTAAGAGAATTCAATTCAAGAGACCAAATAATAAAAACCTCCTCTCAAAAAGGTAAAGGTGTCTCTCTCTGCTCACCATGCAAGGACAATTTTCCCTCATGGTCTGCTTGTTCGAATATCTACTATAGGCTTGTAATTATTCTACCTCTCTCTCTACCACAAGATCGATATAATGGGAATCAAGAGGGCTTTAAGGTTTAAGGTAGATGATGGGGTTAAACGTAATGAAATGAAATAATGGAATGAAATGAATTCTTGAATACGCAGCACCGAAAGGATATAATCATTTAGTACTTTGCAAGACTTTTAGAGAAATGTAAATTTTCAGACTCTAAATTTCTGTTCTCTTTATTTCTCCTTTTCTCATCATTTTTATTTTTGTTGATATTCAGAAGAATCTTCTCACATAAACAATTTCTTCAACATACGTTTGCACATATAAGGGTAATTTTTCCAAATACTGGTTTTCAAGAGTGAATGGCTCAAAAGGGTAGCAAAAGATGAATATGAAGGGTTTGTATTTGGGCTAAATGAGGGTTTTAAAATGAATGCCTCTATCCTTTTCACAAAATATTGGATCATAAAGCTTTGATTAAGAATCAAGACAAGTTCTGGAGAGACTACGAATCAAGACAGACCCACTCTAATTAAATGAAATTAGGTCCAAATATCCTCACGATAGAGCTTTACTTTCAATTAAACAGTCTCAAGAACCAAAAACACAAAAAGTCAATTTAGAAACTGATGTACACTTATCACTTATAGATAATTTAAAAAACGCAATTAACTAAAAATCTTGATCCTTAAACTCATGCATCAACTTCCAAATGCATTGGCTATGAAAAGCATAGTTTCACAAACATTGCTCAGGAGTTAAAGGCAGTAAAGGTAAGGGGAAACTTTATTTCAAATTCCAAAACATAAATATAATAATAAAATTTTTTTAGAGCACTGAAGTTTCACCACAGCTAACCACTAAGTTGGTTGCAGCGAACCACACCCAAGAGGTGGTTCTGTATGCTAGAGAGTTTCGTCGTGGTGCAACCATAAGATGGTTGCATCGAAATACACTCGAGAGCCTGAACTACCTTATTAAAGACTTTCATCATGGCGAACAACAAAGTTGGTCATGACGAAAAGGGTCAGAGGGCAAAATTGTAGCTCTGTTTCTCTGAAAATTCAACATATACTACGAAAAACTTTAAATAAACTTGAAATTTCCCAAGTTTTAAGACAAAAATAGCCCAACATTATCCTTCAAAAAATTTCAATTACAAGTTAAAAATCAAGATGTTGCTTAGAAATACTATAAATCCTAAATCTCCCCCACAATTAAATCAAACATTGTCCTTAATGATTGGAAGGAAAGATTTAACATGCTAGGCACGCGGCATTCACAAACAACAAAATTCAAGAAACAACATAGGAAAAACAACATATATAGCTGAAACAACATCCATACAAAATCCAAGTGTAAAGCATACAGCTATATCAAAGTTCAACAAAAAGAAAGAAATGCACAACAAAACTAGTCATCCCCTTGCATCACCGAATCACCCCCTGAATCAACATCAGCAGTAGCATCCTCCTCATGACTGCCCTCCTCTACTTCGCCCACTTTGGATGGTCCGGCTCCAGAAGTCTCCGCATCTGTGACACTCCTTAACTTAACCTTTAACTTCACTAAAAAGTGATTTGGAATCAAAAGGAAGCCTCATTATGATCAAAGGGTCCAAAAGTTTCAATTTGAAAACTTTCAAGTTTTTGAAAGTTACTATTCACTGGTTTTAGGACCAACTTTGAAAATTCATAACTAATTATAGAAAAATC
>JANTPZ010034578.1:0-12415 GCA_025593235.1 Vachellia pachyceras
TTATCTTTTATATTAAGGAAGGAATATAGTATTATTTACCTTTGAATCTTGTAAAGGATATACCAGGAAACATTCAATTCTGGGTCAGTTGTAGAATCCCATGTCAAAACTAATTGTGATCTAAAAGTAGGATCTAATGCTTTATGTGAGAAGATCAAACGGGCAAAGAGGCATGTGAAATAATGAAATACACCTACCAGCTTGATCTGGGCTTTGATTGAAGCAATTAATCGTGTATACTCCTCCAATTGTCTGCACAATGTGAGTAAAGCCGTATGTTTCAACTTGCAATATTATTATGTCCAACCTTACAAAATCCTAGAGAAAGGACAGGAAAAAAGAGAGGGCCAGTCGATGGAGCAAAGCAAGAGATAGCCGCATTAAAATAAATGAAGGTCGGAAGAAAAGAAAGAAGGATGATGTTCCAGTGATGGCACCAGATAAGTACACACAAATAACACAAGACAGTTAAAGGCATTATCACAATTTTAAAACAATAATGAATATTTGAAATGTGAGTCCAAAGCCGTCCAAACTCTCTAACTGATTGAATCTCCTGGCAAGTGGCATTTATCAAAATTAAGATCAACTAGCCCTAAATATTTGCATTAGAGTCTGTTTGTCCAATATAATTACATTAATTGTCTCCTCCCAAAATTAGATTATGTTTAACTAGATCAGGCAATGTAAACATGTTTCCTCCTATGGCACTTGAGGTATATGGTACATGTTAGTACAATGTTCTTATAGATATAACAAGTTTCATATTTCAATTTATACTTCTCCACGTAAATAAATTGCATTTTTGCATAGTATCTACAAATTCAACTTTCATGGGACAGGCAGGACAAGTAGTATGCTTTCAATTGAGCAGACTTCAATTATTACCTTTTTAGTTTTTCTTCCCTTTGGGTTATATAATTGAGAGCTTCAGACCAGGTAAACTCTACATGGAATCCCAGTCCTATATCCACGAATATGTGTTGTGTATCAGGCCTGCGAAATACAAAAACACAAGTGGGCAAGATTTTATAGGAGAAAATGGTATTCCAAATTAAAATTTTAATGGAAGTTCAGCCATGTGGTAAATGTGGTTAAAATCTTAAGAGTAAAATCATCAAATATATAAATTACAAATGGCATATTACCTTATTTGCATGGGATTATGGAAACGGTTAGTTAGATATAGAAAATATGAAAAACAACGCTCTTTAGCTCACTTCTTTTTATTATTATTTAACATAGAAAGCAGAGCTTATATATGTGGAGTGTTGTGAATGCCCGCCATAGAGAAGATCAGTCAATCAGACCCAATCCCACAAATCAAGAACTACATCATTTACAAGGTAAAATACCTAAAATCAACCGAAGATGCATACTATTACAAGGGAATCAATGAAAAATTGAAAACATATGGCCACTAACGGACAGACGGAATGAACAAATATATAGCAATAATAATAATAATAAGAGCACAGAACACTTGCGTGACTATCAGAGTAAAAGAAAGGCAGTGAAGGAAGAAAATGTTAAAAATACCAATGCCTTACACTTCTGCTTGGAGGTACACCTCAGAACCAACATTGACTAACGTTTTGAGACTGGTCACATTATTTTTCTCTAGATTCTCAATGTTCCTTCGCAAATCAGAGCTGAGTAAGCAAGTCAAGTGAATGTAAACATAATTAATGCTTCTAATAATTACTTTGCTTGATTATGAGTAACGTACTGAATTTCAATTGTATCTATACAAAATCATCAAGTTTATTCAGCCTGAAAAAGCATGAACGCAAAAGGAAAGGATACAAGGTTTTTTGTTGCTCAAAGACCTTGTCCCTGCAAACACAAAAACAAAGATGCAATGCAATAGGTAAGTAAATGTCCAGGGTTAGACATACAAATATACAACTGCATTTTTAATTCATTGTGCATGACGTTAGGGATTACAGACCATGTTACTAAATTACAACTGTCAGCAAACCATATAAGAATAGGCCTCCAGAAACCAAAACTCTCCTAAGACAAACAGATGAATCTCATCACTAGTCCAGTTGTACGAAACATCATTGCCATCTATACGAACCTTGAGGACTGTAATTATAGGTTTTAAGCAACTTCTTATGTTGTAGAATGGACTATGCACTTTATTAATTGAAAGTTAAAACTTCTTTCATGCTTGTGGTGATAACACTTGTGGGAACCATACTTTCCCCACTAGAAGGACTTGAGCTAATAGCAGTTCAAATAACATAATGCAATGGTTATGAACATCATTTGAACCAACGATCAGGTAAAACTATCTTGAAATGATACATACATGTGCAGGTAAATTTGACGTGATCAATATAATCAACCAACAAAACAAAGTGAGATGAAAGGGGGAAAAACCTTGTATAGGCACTGACATTTGGGGAAAAAATTAGCCTGAAGCTCACAAAGATTTAACCCCACAAGCAAAACATTATTGAGCAATAATATGATTTATAAATTAGTAAGATCTAATAGATCTATTGTACGAGAACGATGGGCCACATTTTCAGTATTATCCCCAAGGGAGCCCAAGTAGGCAAATGCTTGGCCACATATATCAAATATAAAATTGCAGATCAATCCAATACCGTTCAGCAGTAGCATGAACAAGGTCCGGCTTCAACCGTTGATCAACAAATTCTTCAAATTTGAGTATTTTCTCCTGGCGTAGTCTGTCCATTGGACTCCTGTTCAAGGATTTATCAAAATGGAGTCATTACAAGAGTAAGACAGAGACAAAAAGTTCAGGTTATCTTGTGAATATCTCCCCATATAGATGTTGCAAATTTACAAAACCCATCATCACACTCCCTATAAACATCTAAATTCTCAATCTGCAAATAAAACAAACGCCAAAATGCTGCAACATTTGGAAACCAAATGATCATATCAAATGCAACAAGCAAAAATCAATCAGTGGTTAGAGGCAGCATTCACTATAATTGGGTGGTATACATAGATATAACCTTACTTATGCTTCATTTGGACATTTTTTCATCCATGAAGAGGCAAAGACTCATTATTCAACACCAACTGAAAAAAAAAATTGAGAAAGAGAGTATGTTCGTAAAGTCCAAAGCAAACAAGAATTATCAGTCCTCATCTAATAGAATGATCTATGTAGTCAATTAGGATCTCAACATCCTTGAAATAGGACCGAAGATTTAAACCAGCTAATATGACAGAACCCAAATAAGACTCATCACATCACCCATCAGAAATACAAAGCCCAAACCTATTAATTGCGTTGCTTGTGAGTAAACTTCAGAACCGTAAGGCTACATATCTGTTCCCAACAGCCTAAACAGGATTAAGGGCTCATTGCAAATATCATCTGAAATTCCTAATGATACCAAAACAAATGATTTTATAACGAGGATAAGCCCCTGGTTAGAGTTAAAAATTCTATTAAAGTGCACTCAATATCAGACTTTTACCCTCGCGAAAAAATGGATAAGAAAACTTATTGACTTGGCAACATGAATGCAGAGCCCATCCACTGCAAACTAAACCAATGGCCATAGAGTAGGCAAAATTTAGGTGGAATTGCTACAAGGTCAATAGTAAGAGATTTAACTAACCAAAAAGTTCAATAACATTTGAGGATCATGCAAAAAAATGACAACAGCTTCACGCTCCTGGCTTGTCATTGGCACTTTTTGATGATTAAGACCCTTTCCTAGTATAGCAGACCATAAACCCACGTTCAATATGAATTAAACAAATGGGTTGAGCATTGAAGCTAAAAGTGGAAAATCAAAACACTTCATGATGCATGGGAAGGGAGAAACAAGAGAGAAACTGTATTCAATATTCAAGACAAGCCATACATATCTATTGATCCCCTATTAATACTCATAATTCTTCTAACCAACTACTAACATCTTGAACTAACTAACTCCTAACCTCTTCAACTAATATAACCACTTATTACCCTATATCAATACTCCCCCCAACAAAAGATCCTTGTCCTCAAGGATCGGTCCAAAACATAAAGGAAAACATATACCTACTATAAGATTTTTTTTAAAGACCAGAATGTGCCAAACGTAATAAGAAAAGCTAGCGGAAATCAAAATTAATTGGTTTGAAGAGCCCAGCATGCTGCAATATTCCTTCTGCCCAAAGGTCTATGGTCACAATCCAACCAAGCCCAATGTAAAACTCATCCTTCAGTAACATCTCATTGTTTGTACCAACATCAATAGTTA
Organism: Vachellia pachyceras; assembly: GCA_025593235.1. Taxonomy (NCBI): domain Eukaryota; kingdom Viridiplantae; phylum Streptophyta; class Magnoliopsida; order Fabales; family Fabaceae; genus Vachellia; species Vachellia pachyceras. The sequence goes on from JANTPZ010034578.1 coordinate 4,242, forward strand.
TTGGTCAGCATGCTAAAGGGCGACCCCTCCCAATGCTATACAGAGAGAGAGAGTATCCCAACAGGAATGCCCATGCCCTGACAACCAATATCTCCAAGACACAGAATATGGTCACATCAATCACAACAAGAACCTAAGTGCTCCTGCCTCCCTAGTGTTTCATTACTTCACCGGTCTTGCCTTTCTTGTTCAAACTGATAAAGAAACCTTGAGGACGCCTAAAAATGCTTCCATATTTCTGACAGGCCTCTCCAACCATGGGAGTGTAAACAATAGGTAGTAGTTCCTCACATTATCAATCAAAAGCTTGTAAGCAAGTCCTTTGTTGTAGCGAGGATCACGCAGCAAAGTGCACCCACTGGCAACTGAAAAAGTCTAGGGAGTGACAAGCTTGTCCTCCATGGCACTATCCTCGCCGTACGAAGTCCCAAACACCCCTTCCGTAACCGTTCAGGCCCTCCTCTGAAACACCACCGTTTCTCATCTTCAAGTTGCTTGACATAAACGCGACTAATTTTCTCCCTTCTCTCTCGCACAAAACTTGTGTAGTAAACTTCTGATTGCTGCCATGTGAAATAAGCTTTTGGAGCTCCTTTGAACCTGCATCCGACCAAAAATACCGAGTTGCCCCAACCTGCTTTTTTGTTGAGTCGTCCATGCCCGTCAGCGATTGAGCCCCCTTCTCCAGCAAGCTCCCTTTGTCTTTCTCATCGGTATTGATGCCTGGTTGGGGGATGTGTATAGCTTGAGTAGCGAACAACATTGCAGTCATTGGAAAAAACGTCCGAGCAAAGATGAGTGGAGGTGCATTCTTGCTAAGCTCCAGCAAACTCCCCTAGTTGCAAGTGTTCAAGCTCAAGTTTCTGAGTCTGGGTTGGTTTCGTGCATCCCGATTCTTCATGCCTGGGGCTCGCAGTGGAAAAAATCTCGTTCGCAAGGTTCAGGTTGCCCCAAACTCAGGACTTGATCGAAAGCTCGAGGGTGGAGAATCACTGCTGATCCTTCCAGGTTGCTTCCATGAAGCCGGAGATCTTGCTGGCTCCATCACAATAGTTGGGGCTTTGTTCGCTGAGATGCTCCCGTCGAACACGAATTTCCTCTAGTTAGCTTGAGATGAGGATTTCGTGGAATGCAGCAAACCCTTGAAATGCAACAACCGATTCGTGAGGAAGAATCATCTGCGAGGAAAGGAAAGGAAATTACGGCGGCAGAACCCACCGTGACCTTCATGATTTAACAAATCATGTTGCGCCAGCATCAAGTCTTGCGTCCTCTGAATTTTGGACCAGTTCTTGATCCCTCCGCATTTTTCTTCTTCAACTATAACGTCATTGATCAGGTTCACGTTTGCAGCAACACCGTCATCTTCATCTACCGTCAAAGAATGGATCTCACATGGTTCTTCAACAACATCAATAGTGAGATTCAAAACCGCATCAGCTTCCCCCTCAGTTCGTTCCGGATTTACATTATTCATAATCTTGGATTCTGTTTGCTTGAGTCTTCCATACTCTTCTTGAAAATCAGTCTTGTGCAATTCCAGATCCGTCATACCTTCGTCTCCACCTTTGTCGTCGTCCGTCAAGGTCCCCTTGGCTTCTGCAACCAATTCATTGTTCTGTGCACGGTCTCCTACAGGAACGTTGTCGTTGTGAGAGGAATCGTTCGGGCACGAAGCGACTTGATCCCCTTTCAAAACGTCGACCTTAGCAATCTTGGATTCTTGGTTCACCTTCTTGCCATACTTCTCATGGAGACACGCAAACGATATGGCGCTACTTAAACTACTTGGCTTGAAGTCTAGGACAACATTTCGAATCTCTGATCGAAGGCCCAAGATGAAAAGTTTGATCGCTGTGGCGTTTGAAATCGGTGCGTGCAATAAGATTGCCTCAAATTGCTTGGCATACTCGTTCACCGTCGACTCATGCTTGAGCAGTTGAAGCTCCAAGATAGCTCTTACTTCCATGAGTGTCTGTTGGACTGATTTTCCAGAGACCACCAGCGACGGCGGTGGCGGTGGCCAGAGGACCGGCTCTGATACCATTGATGCGTGGGAAGGGATAAACAAGAGAGAAACTGTATTCAATATTCAAGACAAGTCATACATCTCTATTGATCCCCTATTAATACTCATAATTTTTCTAACTAACTACTAACATCTTCAACTAACTTAATTCCTAACCTCTTCAACTAATATAACCACCTATTACCCTGTATCACTTCAGCAGTCGAACAAGAAGATCAGACTAAAGTAAACATCTACCACAAACTAATCACCGATGAACAAGCAGGGCATACTTACACGATTTGAAGACCTAAGTGAGAGGAAACTGAGGTAGTGAGGTTGTATGACCAAGACGGAAGTGGAACTAAGCAAAATTTCTGGTCTTCCGGCTATGAATCCCGAGAGTAAGACTCAGAGGGAGCAAGAATGAGAGATAACGGCGATGAATCTGCGACCGTGTGAGACAGTGTGTGAGGACCGAGCGCCGTGAGCGAATGCGAAGGTGAGAGGGCGAGCAACCAAGCGCTTCCTTCGAAACAAGCGAGACAGAAGGAGAAGCTCGGAGGGAGAAGACGAACCTCAGAGGAAGAAAATGAAGCTCACAGGAACTCCAACACGCGACCCATAAAACGCAGAAGTCTGAACCCCAAGACAAACGGCGGTCGACGCTAAAGCTTCAGGCTTTTGCTTTTACGACAAAATCAAAGGGCAACCACAATTGCAGGAAGCAGAAACCAGAGATGAGAACAGAGTCGCCGGGAGCAGAGTCGTGGGCGAGAGAAGAGAAACCCCCGGAGCAGAGCCGAGAGACTGGTTAATGCCCAGTGGACTTGTAAACTAAACATGTGAGAGAAATTTTATCTCGATAAATATAAGAGTAGATTTTATTTGCTCAAACGAACTAACTAAACAAGCCTGATTAGTTTTAAAGAATAGATTGTTTACTAACAATAAACGGAAACGTAGATACATGTCTCCTTGTGCTTTCTATAGCTTCTTGTGATGATCACATTAAGGATATTGATCATATTTTAAGAGGTTTTTCGTTGGCGGCTAATAATTGGATACTCGTTCACGCTGCTTTTTTAATAAGCCTTTTAATGTATGGCTCAGCAATACTTTATGGATAACTTTTGGGTTGGTCTGCTGGAAATTATGGGGCACCCGCAATAGTAGAATTTTTATAAATGAAGAGGTCAATGAGTTATCCTTTAATGAAGCATTGGCCTTAACAACTTGTACTACCAGGGCTTCTAACTTAAACATGTAACTTTGAGTAGCTTTTGTAAATCTCCAGTAATTTTTTTGTAAATCCTCATCTATTATTGCAATCTGCTTTTTGGTTACAGAACTACTTTTGTATGAATTATACCTTCAATAAAAAGGAAAAAAAAAAAAGAAGCGTAGTGTAGAAGCAGATATACCACTAATATCCCACACAACACTCAAATTGTTCTCACATTTTTCCGTACAATTTTATTAGTAATTTTTAATTTGATGTAGTTTTATGCCTTTGAACTTGTTAACTTTTAACTAATTTTTCAAGAAAATAATAATTTAATTTTTAACTTTTAACTTTCTTATAATTCAGTCTTTTAAATTATTTTACAAAATCAAAATAATAAAAGATGAGGTTCTAGGTCCCCTTAATAATTTTTCATGAGAATTTCAAAATTTAAATTTATTTATAATACTTCATTCATATATAGTCAGAAATGACACATCTTCTTTTGGGGTTATTTAGAGTCAGAAGAATAAAAAAATTTTAACTGTATCAAAATTTTATAGAAATAACTTCTATGACTCAATTTTTCAGGAAATCTTTATAAACCAAATTATTTTTTCAAAATTCATGTATTTGAGGTCAGAAAAACCACTTATTATGAAGTAAGAACATCATGGTTCATGAGGATTTTAGAAAACTTCTATGGCTCAGTCTTTCTGGCTCTAGAAGAATTATTGCAAATAAACTTGATTTCTGAAATCTTCACAAAAATGAGTATAGAGGTTGTTTCCATGCAATTTTAAGATTGGGGCTGTGCAATGGGTGGGCCGGGTTGGCCCGATGGCCAACCTATAGCCCGCCCGTTTATTTCTTATCGGATTCGTGCTAGCCCATAACCCGGTTGAAAACCGATGTAAACAGGTTGATCCAAAGCCGGTGATATTTGGCGGGCAGGTTCTAGGCTATCCGGTTTACCTTTTTTTTTTGAAAAAAAAAAAATCTTGCTTGCTGGTTGACGGAATCGATGGGCGAGCGCAAGCAAGACGGCGAAATTGGAGAGTGGAGACAAGGAAGATCACACGAGAATTGAAAATAAATCAAAAAATTTACAATACAATCACACATATAGTATGAATCAGATGATTTCAATCGACGCAGCCAAATACAGATAGTATGAATCAGATAATTTCAATAGGGTTTAAAGTTCATAACAACCTACGGTGGAGTTGAAACAAGAGAAATTGAAATCAGGCATGATAACCAGGGCATTCACCTAAGACATGACGATGACCTATGGTGGAGTTGAAGCAAAGAGATCTCGGCTGAAGATGGAATCACCATAATATTGCGAAGCTTCTGGGACATGACGATGACCTTCGCGGCTTCATCCAGCTACACACACAAAAAAGCTTCTGGGGGAAAGAGAGGGTGAGTTTCAAAGCTTCTGGGATGAACAGCTGAAGATGGAATCACGAGATTCTGGTGACCAGAATGTGCGTTCTAGTTTTGGTTTCTGAAACTCGAAAGGTAAAGAACGAAAGGTTGTTGATGCCTTATTTTGATGATAACAAAATAATATCAGGGATTATAAAGCTGAAATTGTTGGTGATTAAGTGTTCTTAGTGAAACACTCGAGTTATGTGATAAGTCATCAAGTTTGTATGAAAGTATTGAGAAATACTCGAGTTATGTGCTTTAATACTTAAGTATCAAGGTTTTTCATAAGTTAAAAATCAATACTTTCAGACAACACTTGAGTTTTTGTTGAAAGTGTTGATAATACTCAAGTTATGAACTTCAATACTCGAGTATTGTAAGATAAAATGTTTTTGAAATCCAAAACTCTAAGTGAAAACTCAAGTATTGAGTTGAAGTGTTTCAAACACTCGAGTGATGTTTTTGAATACTTGAGTATTGGTGTTAAAATGTGTTATAGCAGAATACTTTCATATGAAACTCGAGTATTGATATTGAAGTGTTGACAAAACTCGAGTATTATGTTGTAATACTCAAGTGTCGGGTTTTATTTTCAAAAGAATACTCTACACTTGAAGCAAAATACTCGAGTTACAAATGAAAGTATTGGCAACACTCGAGTATTATGTTCTGAATACTCGAGTATTGAGTCAAAATACTTGAACTTGAGGCATAACGCATGTGTTGTGGAGGAAGTGTTGACAACACTTGAGTACTTGTTTTCAACACTCAAGTATCGGGCAAAAGTTTTCAAGTGAAAGACAACACTTCAAGCACAACACTCGAGTATTAGATGAAAGTGTTGACAACACTCGAGTATTGACTTTTGAATACTCGAGTATCGAGCACCATTTTCTCAAAAACACAACACTTCCATCTAAATACTCGAGTAATGGTAGAAAAGTGACAACACTCAAGTTTTCTGTTTTCAACACTCGAGTATTGTGATATTTCAAATGATTTTACTTCAAATTTTCTTCTGAACACTCGAGTATCAACTGAAAGTATTCTTAACACTCGAGCATAAGAATTTCAACACTCGAGTATTTACACTAAATTTCAAAATCTTCTGCAATACTCTCAGATAACACTCGATCAATTTTAAAAGTATCTGTGAAAGTCGAGCATTGACAGAAAACACTCGAGTATCATTTCATAAAATTCAAAATGCTTGATTAACACTCGAGTACTTTGAATAAACACTTGAGTATTGTTTCTCAATAGCTATTTTCTCTCTTTGACAGCTTTTCACCTGCTCTGCATCTTTCCTTATTCGTGACTAACAATGTTTGAACTTCACCTGCCTTCATAAATGCAAAAGTCCAGGATCATAGAAAGAGAAAAAGTTGTCCTCACAGACAGATTGCATAATTCAAGCCCTCGTCGTCCACGTTACTCAGAAGCATTAATGGCGAAGACGAAGAGTTGGTTGATGGGAGTAACGGACACTTAAATAACTCTAATGGGAAATTTATTACTCCTCATCTATAAAAAGACCAAGCATTCATTATGGAGAATACAAGAAGAACAATACTAACAAGCATTCAAAGCTTTCATCTTTATTCTCTGTAAATTTTTGAATATTCTTTTCAAGCCTCATCAGTTGCTATCTACTCTTTGAGAGAGTTTCTTTGAGCATTACCTTCTGTAAATTTGAGAGAAATTCCAGGTTGGGACCTTGAATTCATTGGGCTGTGAAATTGTTAGAAAACAGAGAGCGTGAGTCTATGTTTTATTGCATATAGTGAGGGGGAGTGTGAATCTCCGTTGTAAAGGCATTATTGGCCTTATTTGCTGTTGGTAGTGGATTTGAAAATTTCAGAGGTGCTCTGAGGACTGAACGTAGGTCAAGTGGACCGAACCAGGATAAATCTATGTATTCATCATTCCTCTCACTCTCGGTGACTTTAATTTTAATCTGTGGTTTAAGTTAATATTTTTTTAAATTGATCAATTCACCCCCTCTTGGTCAAATCCTACGCTAACAAAGGTGACATCGCCGGTGGAACAAAGAGCTTGGTCGAGTTCAACAAGTCGTCTTTTGAGTCATCGCCGATGAGGCCGTGAGGGGAAGAAGGAAGAAAGAAGCTTTTGGAGGCAATAAGGTTGGGGTTTCAGTTTCATGCTTGGTCGCTTGGATTGTGAGACTGGGGTTTGGGGGGAAATAAGAAATGATGAAGGAAAAAAAATGAAAAGGTGTTTTAAAATTTGCTAAAAAGGTACAAGCTTTGGGTTGGGTTGGGAATCGAACCGGGATCTTTCAGGACACATGCTAAAACCTTTTCCATCAGAACCAAATGTTAACATACACTTATATTTTCAAGAATTATATACTATAGTATGTTTATACATGATCAAAAAAATAAATGGGCTGACATGGGTAGCCTAAGGCTTTGCTCGTGCCCCATCCCTTTTAATCAAGTAGCCTGCCCGTTCCGGGCTACTTTTTGGGTGGATCCAAATGGGCTAATTGCACATTGGGCCCGGACGGGTTCACTGGGTTCTGAGTTGTTTACTCAGCCCGATCTAAGACAGTGAAAAAAATTCATTCTTCTAACCCTAAAAAGCCATAAAATATGATGTGGCATTTTCTTACTCGAATGGATGAATTTTAAAATTAATTTTATTTCTGGAATCATAAAAAATTGAGTCATTGAAGTTGTTTTCATGGAATTCGAATACAGTGAAAAATTTTACCTTAAAAGAAGATGTGCCCTTTCTGATAATAAATGGATGAATTACTGTAAATGAACTTAATTTCTAGAATCCTTATGAAAAATTGTTGAATGACTTGAAAACTCATTTCTCATTAACTTGATTTCATAAAATAGTTGAAGGGACAAAATTATACGTGATTTAAAAGTTATGGATTAAAAGGTTAATTTTTCCTAAAAAATTGACTAAAAGTTAAAAGAGTTAGAAGGAGGGATGAAATTGCACCAAATTAAAAATATGAGGGATAAATTGCACCAAACAAAGATTTGGGTACTGGGTGCAAAGGGGAGATAAGATTAATGTTATATTTACCACTTTACCCATTTAAGAATCATGAATGATGATGACGTGGTTGGGGGAGGGGATTTTTTTTATTTCAGTTTTAATTTTTTGAATTTTTTAAAAAATAACAAATATTATATTTGGCCTCTGAAGTTTTTTTTAAAAAAAAATTAACTTAGACTACTTGCTCAACTAAATGAGTCATCCGAGTTGGACCTAGGTTAGTTTGGGTTTGCTCAGACCAATGTGACCTCGAGTGAATGCTTTTACTGGATCAATTATAGGTTAGGTCACCTAGTTACAAGCTAACCTGATTGATTCAAGTTTAATAACATTGGGGGAATTCACCAACCAATAAATGTAATCATGTAAATCTGGAGCTTCCTTTCTAAAGTTAATGATCTTTCTTTGTAGATAATGAAAATGACCAACCATCCAGGTCTCTGACTCAATCATCAAACCATCAAT
>JANTPZ010034579.1:0-12105 GCA_025593235.1 Vachellia pachyceras
TGACTCAAGGAGTTTTTTTCCCTTGTAAAGGAACTTACAAGCTTCAAATACAAATTGGAAGCACTCAATTTTGATTTTTCTACAATTAGTTATGAATTTTCAAAGTTGGTCCTAAAACCAGTGAATAGTAACTTTCACAAACTTGAAAGTTTTCAAATTGAAACTTTTGGACCCTTTGATCATAATGAGGCTTCCTTTTGATTCTAATTCACTTTGTAATGAAGCTAAGGGGTAAGTTAAGGAGTGTCACAGAGCATATCACAAAAATAGACACACACTAGCTTCAGCCAACAAGTATTTTGGCTAAAGCATAATATTGATAGACGCACAAAAAATCACTGAACCATCCAGAATATAATCAAACACAACCAAAATCTCTCAAACATATACCAAACCTTACCTCAAACACCAAAATCACATTATCACATCCATAACCCAATTTCAACACAAGAGTTTCATCATGAACCTGAAGTGAAGCCTAAAAAATGACTATAACACCATTATTTCATCACAAAAAGCATAATAGTCACAAGTAACTCTCATTCATCATTCAAATGGAATCCACACTCATTTGCATTCACAAGGTAGCATCGGTACTACCCAAAATTCATTCCAAATTCTTTTCTAAGAGAATAAGCAAGAGAACTTCCCTGAAATGCATTTCCTGACTTCTTCAACCACTTCATGCTTTCTCCTAGAGTTCCCTCCTTGCGTAAGCTTTGTATAATTCTTAAGAGTATTTTTCTTTCCTACAGAAACACCAAGGTCAAACATAAATATACTGAAAACACATTAAAGAGAAAATATTAAGTCAGGAACTTGGGTTGTCTCCCAAGAAGCGCTTAATTTATAGTCTTCAGCTTTTTGATAATCTTTCATTGGCTAAATAGATAGTGGACACCAGCCTATGCACATCTCCACCCCAATAATGCTTCAACCTTTAGCCATTAGCTTTGAATCGTTGCCCTTTTTCATTCTCCAGCTCCACATCACCAAATGAAGAAGCTTGTACCACTTTGAATAGGCTGGGTCGTCGAGATTTCAGTTTTCCTAGAAACAACTTCACTTGAAATTATGAAGAAGAACTTGTTGACCTGGCTTAAAACTTTTAGGGATGATTTTCTTGTCATGGGCCTTTTTTGTTTTCTCCTTGTATATCTTTGAGCTCTCATATGCATTAAGACGAAATTCTTCCAACTCATTAAGTTAAAGAAGCCTCTTTTCTCCCATGGGTTAGAAATTTAGCTATTTAATAGCCCAGTAAGCTCTATGCTCCAACTCTATAAGCAAATGACATGCTTTCCTAAAAACCAAGAGGTAATGGGATATTCCAATTGGGGTTTTGTAAGCTGTATGATAAGCCCATAATGCATTATCCAACTTGATGGACCAACCCTTTCTAGTCTTGCCAACCACTTTCTCAACGATGCTCTTGACCTCCCGATTAGAAATTTCAGCTTGGCCATTTATTTGCGGATGGTAGGGTAGTGCTATCTTGTGCTTGACTCCATATTTCTTCATCAAGGCTTGGAATTGGTGATTGCAAAAGTGAGAACCATCAATACTAATAATTGCTCTCGGTGTATTAAACTTGGTGAAAATGTTCTTCTTGAAGAACTTCAACACCGTCTTAGCATCATTATACACACAAGTAATAACTTTAACCCATTTGGAGACATAATCCACACCAACTAATATATATTCATTGTCGAAGGATTTGGGAAAAGGTCCCATGAGATCAATTCCCATAACATTAAATAACTCCACTTCAAGCATGATATTCAAAGGCATCTTATCATACCTTGATATATTTCCTACCCTTTGGTACCAGTAACATTTTAGCACAAAAGCATATGCATCCTTGAATAGGAAAGGCCAATAGAACCCACTTTGTAAGATTTTTACAATAGTCTTCTCTCCACCAATTTGTAAGATTTTTACAGCAGTCTTCTCTCCACCAAAATGACCACCATATTTAGATGAGTAGCAACACTGTAGAATGAATTCTTGTTCATTTCTTGGGACACACCTTTAGATGAGTTGATCAGGACACGTCTTGAATAAATAGGGTTTAGCACATAGCTATTTCCTTACCTCATGCAAAAACTTTTGTTTTTGGTGAGAATTCAAATCTGGAGGTAAAACTCCACAAACCAAGTAATTTACAAAGTCTGCATACCATGGAGTAGAGGAATTATCAACAAAAAAATAATTATTCATTCGGGAAGGTTGCACATATCATATCAGAGGCATCAAGTTGAGCATCAGTACTCAACCTTAAAAGATGATCCGCCACTTGATTCTCAGTACCTTTTCGATCAATTATATTCAAATCGAACTCTTAAAGCAAAAGCACCCATCGAATTAATCTTGCCTTAGAATCCTTTTTATTAAGGAGATACTTCAAAGCTGAATGATCAGTATAAATAATCACTTTGGTCCCTACAATGTACTGTCAAAACCTTTCACAAGCATACACTATGGCAAGTAACTCCTTCTCAATGGGTATAGTTAAACCAAGCACCATCTAAAGTTTTGCTGGCATATAGATTGGAAGAAATCTTTTCTCCTCCTTTTGCCTAAGGACAGCCCCAATTGCATAGTCACTAGCGTCGGCCATTATAATGAAAGGTAGAGTCCAATTTGGTTCTACCAAAATAGGAGCAGAGATGAGATGCTTCTTTAACTCTTTAAAAGCTTGTAGATACTCATCATCAAACTTAAATTCTACATCTTTTTCAAGCAATTGCACAAATGGCTTAGAAACCTTACAAAAATCATTTATAAACCTTCTATAGAACCCTACATATCCAAGAAAGCTTCAAACACCCTTCATACTAGTTGGAGGTCGTAATTGCTCAATAATAGCAATTTTGGCTCGATCAACTTTCAACCCTTCCTTATATACTCAGTGGCCAAGTGCAATCCCTTTTCGCACCATGAAGTGACATTTCTCCTAATTGAGCATTAAATTGGTTTCTTCAAACCTCTTGAATGTGGCTGGAGCATTGCAAAGTCCAAATAGCGTTCTTTTAAAAGGAAATGTGCTATATAGACAAGTGAAGGTTGTCTTCTCTTGATCTTCTAGAGCAAATGCAATCTTATTATATAGCCTGAATACCCAGCTAGAAAAAAGAAAAATTCTCTGCCAGCTAGCTTGTCAAGCATTTGATCAGAGGAAAATGATCCTTTCTAGTGGTATTGTTTAGCTTCCAGAAATCCATACACTCTCGCGAACCAGTTATTGCATGAGTTGGAATTAGTTCATTATGAGTGTTAGCCACTATAGTCATACATTAGGTAAATATTCTAACTGAAAGCCATTTGAGAATTTCTTTCTTGACAACCTCTTTCATAACTGGGTTCAAACATCTTTGATGTTCAATAGAGGTCTTGTGATTATCTTCCAACAGAATCTTGTGCATACAAATAGAAGGGCTTATTCCTTTAATGTCAGCAATAGTCTACCCAATTGCCATCTTGTACTCTCTAAAAACTCTTAATATCTTCTCTTCTTGCAAATCAGATAAAACAGAAGAGATAATGACCGGTAATGTATTAGAATCACCAAGATAAGCATACTTGAGATGATCCGGTAATAGCTTCAACTCTAATATTAAAGGAACTTCAATAGAAGGCTTCAATGGTTTACTTAAGGCGTCAGACAACTCAAGTGTTTCAACAGTTCGTGACCTTGAATGAGGAAATGATTCCAAGCGAACAACCTCTTCAACTTTTTCATTAACTTCTTCAAAGCTCTTCTCTCCAATTAAAAATTCCTTTAAAGGGTCTTTTAAAATCGAAGCATAAGAGTTTTGTTAACCAATAGATTGAATAAAACAATGAATGAGCAACTAGCTAAATCATCATGGAATTTCAAGGCCTTTGGCATGTTGATTATCACTTTCTCATCATCAACCCTCAATGTGATTTCACCCTTCTCTACATCAATGAGAGTCCTTGCAGTGGCTAAGAATGGATGTCCAAAGATGAGAGGAATGTTCCAATCATCTTCACAATCTAACACAATGATATTAGCTGGGAAAATAAACTTGTCCAATTTAACTAGGACATCTTCAATTATTCCCCTAGGTTAAGAAGTACTACGATCTGCAGAGAGCAAAGTGACAGTAGTAAGCATTGCTCTCTCAAACTCAATTGGTTGAAAACAACAAGGGGCATCAAATTCACACTTGCTCCCTAATAACAAAGAGCCTTACCATAAAAAGTAGTCCCAATATTATAAAGGATGGAAAATCTTTCGGGATCCTTAAGCTTAGGAGGTAGCTTCCTTCGAATAACTGTACTACTTTCTTCAGTTAATGCTACAGTCTCATATTCACTAAACCGTTGCTTCTTAGATAACACATCTTTGACAAACTTAGTATACTTAGGCATACTTGTCAATGCTTCAGCAAATGGAATGTTTATATGAAGTTCTTTAAACATATCCACAAACTTCCTGGATTAAGCATATTCTTCCTTCTTCTTAAATCTTTGAGGAAAAGAAAGTGGAGGTATCACAGTAGAAGTGGATGGCTTTCTCTTCTTCTCTTTAGTCATCTCTTGTTCCACTTTCTTGCTTTTACCCATATTATCTAAAATTTCTTCAGTTTGCTTCCTTTTCTCAGTTTCTGCCCCTTCCACTACAATATTTTTACTATGGTGTCTTTGCTAACAACTCCTTCAACCACTTAATCATTCACTTTCAAATTACGCTTGATGGAGATAGGTAAGTCTGGTACCACTTTGCCACTTCTCATATTAATGGCATGGCATTCCTCCTTTCCCTCTCTCTTAGGTTTAGGCACCGTATTACTCAGAAGCCCATTTTTAGGTTGTGTATTCAAGTGTGAAGCAATTTGGCCCATTTGAATCTCAAGGTTCTTGATTGATGTATCGCAAAGATCGACGGTACTGATTAAGCCTTCATGACCCTTGATCATTTGCCTCAAGAGTTGGTTTGTCTCAGAATCACTCTTTTTAGCCTTTTGAGAGTATTCAAAGCCCGATGGCGATATTTGTTTACTAGTAAAATCATACTGCAGAGGTGGATTCTCACTAGGCCCATTCTTCCAAGAAAAGTTTCGATGATCCCTCATACCCCTATTCTCATGTGGATATCTCTTATTGTTGTTATTCAAGTAATGCACCGATTCCATAGTGTGAGGACAATCCTCATAGGAGTGGACTTCCCCACAAATTTCCCAAGAGATACTTGGAGCTTGAAAGGCATGAATACTCCTCTGAAGAGTTTTTCTCTATCTTCATTTCTAGTTGATCAGATCTCTTAACTATTGCTTCAAGTTGAGCATCAATGTCTTTAGATGAATTGGAACCACTTGAAGGAGTTGGTTCCTTGTATGATCGATAACCAAAGCGTGGTTTGTCCGCTTGTTGTAGACTACTAGAAGTAATGTCTTCATACAATTGTTGTGTATCAACAACTCTCATCTTGCCAATTCCACCATTGGAGGCGTTATTGAGAATATTTGAAGTCTTCTGATCATGATTAGAATAGTTACGCCACATCTCCTTAAACTTTTCCCAAGCCTTATGAAAAAGCTCACCTGGCACTTATTGGAAACCCAGAATTTCAACCCTTTGAATAGCACGTCTACCCCTTAGAATAAATCTTACCTTGAATATAGCTACCAACTCATCCCAAGTAGTGATGGAGTTAGGTGGTAGAGCTGTAAGCCAAGATCTAGCCTTTTTGTCAAGTGACAAAGGAAAAGGTCTCAATCTTAATGCATCAGGAGTCATACTATGTTGCTTGAAGTTTTCACACACTTACACAAACTATGTCAAATGTTCAGTAGGATCCTCATTATGATTTCCCAAAAATTAGCTAGTTATTAGGAGCATTTGAAGCATGACTGGCTTCATCTCAAAGTTTATAGCATTAATGGCCAAGAATTGAATACTGAATTGATAAGTGGTCCGGTCTTGCTCTATATACTCATCCAATGTATAATTCATGTCATCATCATTACAATTGTCCATGTTGTGATGTTGATTTAGATGTGGCGGGATGGGTTGCTCAAGTTCAAGAATGCGAGGAATTTGAGGAGGAGTTTCAGTCACTATATCAAAATCCTTGGATAAAAAGCCTTCAACGATCGCTTCATGGACAATCTCCAAATTGGTTTGCATAACGCACGATTGTACCTACAAGCAAGAGACTCAAACACCCAGTATCAAACTTATCAAATCAAAAAGAGAAAATGAAAATGCAAAATGAAAGAAACAGAAGATGAATAAAATCCCAAGTGTAACCAATAGTTCAATGACATCTACTAGCTCAAAGAACTTACGCTAGTTCAATGACATCTACTAGCTCAAAGAACTTACGCCAAAGTCCCCAGCAACGGTGCCATTTACTTGTTCACCATTTTTCTAACGCAAGTATACGGGTTACAAGTAGTATAAAAAGTTATCATTCCCATAAATACTATGGCAAAAGTGAGCGAATAAATGAAATTGTGCTCTTAACTAGGTTGGGTAAAAATCATTTTTGAGAAGTTCAATTCAAGAAATAATTGTTTGTTCAAAACAAACTAAATTAAAATGCAAAACAAAAGTTGATTCTATCTCCAAGAAATTGAGACTCTAGTCTTACTTGTTCCCTCTACACTTCATAAAAATAGTTATTTCCCTCTTAATTAGCTTTAATGAAGAATATAATGCTTGCCTAAGATTCAAAAGTATTGGAAAAGCTCTCGCAAGTCAAAACCAACATCTATTTTAAGAACTCATTCAATCTCTTGCAACAAGCTAGTGAAAATAGCCATTAAGTACCAATCTTAAAATGACAATACTAGGTTAATCGATAAATCTCTTTCCTACCAACAAACTCTCTAATCAACCATGAGTTTCAAGTCTGGCATGAGTTTATCCAAGTTCTTTAAATAAGAAAATATCTCTCAAGCATCTTCTCATTCAACCAATCAACTAAATGGTGATCAAGCATTTAGAGGCATGAAGCAAAGATTAAATCAACATATAATCCATCATTAAATACCAATAAGAAAGAGAATAACAAAGTTTTAATCCATGTAGAGGTTCAAAATAATCCTATAAATGAAATGCTTAGCTACTCTAATGTGTATATATATAAGAAAACTAAGCTTAACAAGTGTGAACATCATTAACTATGGAGAAAATAGTAGAGAAGAAGAAAACCCTAGGTTGAAACTCCAAAATCTCTCTTGAAATCTCTCCCAAAGCTCCAAAACTCTTCGAAAACTCCAAACCCTAGCAAAGAATGGCCTCACGCACCTTCTAGAAGTCAAGAATGAATGATTTTTGGCTAAACATGTGTTTTCTAACCCTATAACCAGTTGCAGCAAGTAAAATGCATAACTGTATAAACATCAGACTTCGTTGGCTTCAGCCAAGAAACTTGTTGGCTAGAGCATATGGCACAAAGAGCATCAGGTCTTCGTTGTCTTCAGTTAAGATGTTTGTTGCCTGAAGCATATGGCACGGAGAGGATCAAGTCCTCCTTAGCTTCATGATAGATGATATTTGTTCAATCTTTGCTGCTACAAGCTTTGTTTCTTGGCATTACAACTTGTCTTTCACCCTTTACAAAAGAGAAGAAGCATAAGTTATCCTTTAATTAACCAAATAAAACAAGTGTTTCTTTGAATTTAACTGGATACATATTTTCTTCTAAAAACTTCTCTTTATGTACATTTTGGCTTTCAAAATAGATGAAATGAGAAGAAAATATGCTTGAATGCTATCAATTTCTAGGAGTTATCAATGTGAAACATATTTCTTATGAAACTAGACTTATAATGTGGTTCACATTCACTAAGAATAATCTCAAAGCATTTACTACAGAGGAGATATGGATTTCAAAACGTGGTGGTCAAATTTAACATTTCATCACTGACCTTTGCTAACAGTGGGTATCACATATTTTGAAAGACAGAAGATTTGGAAATAATTTTTTTTAAATGAAAGTACACTCAAAATGATTTATAAGGATATGTCAATTGTTAAATTTGGAGTTAAAACGAAGAAGTTACAATTATTTGAAGTTGACCTAGTACTCGATTGAGAAACTCATTCAAATGAAAGGTATCATCTTCAGCACGTTAGAATGAAACTTCAAAATAAGTACTAAAGTCTTTAATAGTCATTCGAATGAACTTAAAAACTCATTCGAATGAAAGACCTATTCAACATATCCGAATGAACTCTAGAGATGAGGATTAAAACTTTTATATGATATTCAAATGGATTTGAACCTCACTCAAATGATGTTCTTTACTTCAAAATATGAGTATTATATTTTTGAATACTCATTTGAATGAATCACGTGTCTAATTTGAATAAGGCTATGATCTTCAGAATATCTAAAAGATCCTTTAAATATGTATTCAAATATTCAATACTTATTAGAATGAAATCAATATGCATCCGAATGAAGATATATTTTTTAAATACATTTTTCAGAACTCATCTGAAGGCAGTGTATGCTCATCTGAATATAATCATCATCTACATATTCGAATGATGCTTCAAGATGTGTATTCAAATTTATACATCATTCAAATGAGGATTTTCTATCATTCGAATTAAGAACTATTTTTTGAGTACAATTTTCTGTATCACATTTGAATGGAGCTTATTATCATCCAAATATAATCATCATCTACATATTCGAATATTGGTGAGGATTAATTTTTCTTTAGAGAATACAGTGAGAAAGATTGATAAGCACACACAACATACTCTTTAATAAATACATATGTTTTTTAATTTCATTTTACATTTACTTTCATTAAGTGCAATTTGGATGTTTCCCACAGTTTTCCTATCTACTTTACCAACACTTTAATCTAACCAAACAAAAATGTTCATATTAAATCATTTTCAATTTCAATGCGTACTAAACATATCATCTAAAAAAATTCCCATCATCCTTCATTCCTACCAATTCTCTCATTCAAACTGGCCCTAAGATTTCCTTGATGGTCTCAAATGCAGATAGCGGGAATTGAACCCGCATCTTCTCTTTGGCAAAGAGAAATTTTACCATTAGACTATATCTCCATTTTTATCATCTTTGATATGTAATACAAAGATTCTATTTGTGCATAGCTAGGTCTAATACTCTGTTAGGGGTAATTCAAATAAAAATATGAATTCTAGATATCTATCTATATCTATAAAATATAACATAAAAATAGTAATTGAATTGTAACTGTATAAGTAATCGCAATTGTATGAGTAATCAAATTGTATATTGTAAATTATTATATATATTCTATTTATATAGATTATAAATTGTATGACTGATTGTTATTTCACTACTAAAAAAATCGAATTTAGTGATGGAATTAGTGACGGAAAAATCAGAATTAGCAACGAAAAAATTCGTCACTAAAATGAGGGTTGCTAAATTTAACGACAGAATTTTCCATCGCTAAATTAGCGACGGGATTTTCCCTCGCTACTTCCGTCGCTAAAATTCATTTTTCCCTCGCTAATTCTGTTGCTAATTAGAATATCATGACATAATTTTCCATCGCTGAATTTCCTTTTTCCCTGCTAATTTCGCGCTAATTAGAATATTATATATTACTTTTCCATTGCTAAATGCATTATATTCCGTCAGTAATTGTGTTATATTCCATCGCTAAATTGGCAATTATGTTTATTTAACATATCTATATTTGACAATTCTATCACTAAATTCATCGCTAATTTTAAATATTTTATAAACAAATCATGTTTAATCACACAATTCACCCAAAAAGATAATTTTACATAGTAATATCAAGTACACAGTATCTTTAACCATAATCACACATTCTAATGTCTGATAAAAGTCTTAAGATTGAAAAAATACATATAACATGACTAGGAGCTGCTATAGCCAATGGCCAGAAGGTCATTTACAGGTTCTCTCTACTTCCTGGAGGAAGAAATGAATTTACTGCAATGAATCAATGCAGAACATACACACACACATATATATATATAAGCGTACTAAACGAATTTTGATAATCTTATGTGATATGGCTACTAACAGTTAGCTCCTCTTGGAAACACACGTGTTGGGTCACTAAGTCACTAAACTATGTGGCTGAAACATCGAGCTTATGGACAGAACGTGAAGTCACAATATTAACAAGGATTGAAGAGATAAGGCAAGGACATCATGTCAAGGTCGAAATATGCAGTTCCACAGTAAGCAAGGACATCATTCTACTCATGGCTCACTTGATTTTGGAGAGCTTTAGATGCAGTTCTACGGTAAGCAAAATCCAATAGCTTTGAATTTTTTCCAATAACCCTATGATGGTGTACCACATATCCCAAAAATTCCATGAAGTTGCTCCACTTGTAAGTAGAGAGTGTTTACGATATGAAGAACAAAAAACCACGTGACTATACATGAATAGTAACAATCCAACATTGAATTTTTTTCCTTTCATATTCACATATGACAAAACCAATTTACCAGTCAAATAACCAAGAATATAATGTCTTGGCTAAACCATCCCTACCAACTGTCGCAGCAAGAGGATCAAGACTTCTCTTAATGACTTCCACTGGGTAATTATCATACGCTTACAAAGTGCATCTTCCAAAGCAGTAGAACACACCTGAAACAGGAATGATGTAATATCCATAAATTTCTATATTAGCTGAATGAAATGCTAATCCGATAGCTAGGAAATGAAAAGAGAAATCAGAGGTAAATAGTACAGAAAGAAAGACTATAGGCCGGAAGCCGTAAGGATAGACCTGGCTTAGTACACGGAGTTCCGTAGGAATTCCAGAGTTAAGGAAAGTTGCCCAGAGTGATATAAGGATGGGAAAAACCTTCAGGGAAGGGACCCATACGTCATTTAATAAAAGACCAAGGACCTAAAGGTATTTTAGTATCAAAAGTAAGGGCAAAATAGTAATTTTTGAAAAAGTAGAGAAAGTAAGGGCAAAATGGTAATTATTAGAAAGTTAAAGGGCATTTTGGTCATTTGACAAAAGAAAAGTCAAAGTCAAAAAGTCAACCAGTTGACCAAAACATCAGAAAAATTTACAGATGCCCAAAAGATAGATCTCTACATACCGGTCGCAATGACGTAACACGGATTTTCCCAATTCTGACCCGATTTCCGTCTACAAAAATTTTGAAGGGCAAAAAGAGGAAAAATAATTATTTGAAATATCAGGAGCTCTTCAAAAATTTGGAGAAAATTACGGAAAATCCAGTGAATTATGTAGTAATTAATAAAATTATTACCCGGTATATAATTAAGACAATTTTCCCGAAAATTGGGGAAAATACCCCAAAAATCCCCGGAAAATAATTATTTCAAAAATTAATTTTGGAAAATCTAGAAGGCATTTTGGAAAAAGGAAAAGGGCATGAGAATCAGTGAAAAATATAGTATTTTTAAGGCTCTAAAAGAAATTTGCTCTCCGATTGCTCCGTTTCAGAGATTTTGGACAGGATAAAATAATCCTGTAAAATTTGAGAAAAGTAAAGGGTATTTTGGGGATAATAATTTTGTTATATTCAATATGGAATTATGGAGATTAAATGAGAAATAAAATATCTCCAGAAAAGTAGAAAAAGATTTACCGGAATAAAATTAAGTTTACCGGTAAAAAGTGTAATCGGTAAAAGTAAGCGAATGGGATCCAGTTTGATTAGAGTAACCAAATGGTTAACAGATTTTTACAACCATGATGAGCACTTTATGAGAGCCAATGAGAAGTGGACAAGTGGCATATAGGTGGAAGCATCTCAACCCTTAGATCTCCTTTAAATTACAAGATGTAATCTATACCATTAGATTAAAATGCCACCTCATTATTACCCTTTTAGATCAGATTTTTCCAGCCCTTCTCCAGCCACTTTTCACGACAAGAGAAGAGGAAGGAGAGGAAATGGTGTCTTCCATTCTTGAGGTCAAGAGAAGAAAATCTTCACAAAACTTCAAGGTAAGTTGGGATTTCTTGATGAAATCTTCTCTATTTTAATCTCTAGGCTTTCCTCTTCACTTTCAATGGTTTAATTTCATGGATTATGATGAATTTTGGCTGCTGGAATATTGAGTTTTTGAGAGAGAAAGT
>JANTPZ010034580.1:0-13808 GCA_025593235.1 Vachellia pachyceras
CTCAAACATCATAATGTATGTTTATGATTAAAGGCACTATATACTTGATATTACTATTTAAAATTTGTTTTTTTGGGTCAATTATGTGATTAAATAGGTTTGTTTATAATATATTTTTGTAAATGCGTAGTTGATTCATATTTAAAATCAGCGATGAATTTAGCGATAAAATTATTAAATATAGATATGTTAAATATATATAATTGCCCATTTAGCGATAGAATATAATGCATTTATCAACGAAAAATAAAGTATAATATTCTAATTAGCGATGGAAAAACTGAAAAGTAAGGCATAATATTCTAATTAGTGAGGGAATTGCCAAATTTAGCGATGGAATATAACTCATTTCGCGATGGAATTATCAAATTTAGCGACAGAATATAACCTATTTAGCGACGAAAGTGTCAAATTTAGCGACGGATTTTAGAGAGGGAAAACTTCCGTCGCTAAATCCGTCGCTAATTAGAGAGGGAAAACTTCCGTCACTAATTCCCTTGCTAATCCATCGCTAAATTTAGTGACCCTCTTATTAGCGACGGATTTAGCGACGGATTTTTTCCGTCGCTAAATCTGTTTTTTCCGTCGCTAAATCTGATTTTTCTAGTAATGATTGCTTTCACCAACATTATTGCATCTGCTATATGTCAATGTTAATCTTCTAATTGTCTTTCTTGAGACTCTACGCTGACACTCAACAAACTACAATTTGTATTATGAAAATAAACAAATTGTGTACTTTTTTTGCCCATGAGTACAAATACGCCTAACGTGGTTTTCTGGGGTAAAACAGAGAATGAACAAATTACATAATTTAATTGATCCCAAAAATGAAAAGAAATGTAAGTTTATGTTGAAAAGTAGAACTCAGATTCATCGGTAATTTATTGATAACTGTACAATTCTAAATAAAAGTGGAAGGTAATATGCAAATGAAACTTCAGGCACAACAAAGGAAAAACACGATATGTTTTCTTATGGTGGACAGAAGTTTTTCATGGGAGAACTATAATCACAATAAATTATTTTTAAAATCAAGATTTCTTTTGAGAACCAAAAACTATTATTGGTACGTTACCAAAAAAAACTATTATTGGTACTGTATTTATTGGGGGGAAAACATGTTTTAAAAATGCAACCATCAAGAATCATGAGCATTGACTCTTAGCAAAAAAAACTAAAGGTAACTGTAATCCCTCAGAAAAATTTTAATTTTTAAAGCTTCTTAGAATAATTATCGTTACCCCAATATGAGTTGTTAATGTGAAAAATTTCTTCAAACCGGACCTTTTGTTTTTGAAGCCTTTCTAGCTATTCTTTAGAATATCCCAAATTTCTAAATTGGTGGTGGATTCTAATGATTGTAAACCCAAGTCATAATTAATGTAAAACCGAATGATAAAAATCAGGCCTTCAAGATAAGTATCGAATTAACACATACAATAATAACATATGAAGTGTTTGTATGTAATTTGAAATTAAATGTGTGAAATCGGATATGATTCTTGTGTTCAACAAATGTGACATGAAGAAAAAAATATGTCCGAATTTCTTAATTCAAAAGAATAAATTTATTTAGTGCATTGGCAGGGAGGGGAACATAATAAATGTAAACATGGGGTGTTTGACATTAGCTACTGTGCAATCACATTCTCAAGTTTTGTTTTCTCTTCAAACAAGAGTTGGCAAGACAAATAAAGTTTGAATCTAGCAATAAATATAGACGGAGAAGGGCCTCTCCCGTTTGGTTTCACTCTGTTTTCTGTCATCTATGTTTAAGTTGAGCCATTCTTTTACCAAAACAGGATATTTAAAGCTTAAAAAAAAATCAAATTTAACTATAAACCAATCGCCAGTTTTTCTCGCTTATTAAAAGGGGAAATTTTATTTGCTAAGGAGAGTATCTTCCAATTAAAAATAATTTTATTTGAGATACTATTGGACACTGTATCTGAACATATTTTTCATCAAAAATTCAAACCATGTGTGCATATTTTCCATTAAAAAAAATTCAAACTTTGATTGGGGATATTGTGAGGGTCAGCTCTTTCCATTGAACACAATCTATTGGTACGTAAAAGGAGCAATTTGGATATGAGAGTTTCAGATTCTGAAGATTAGTGATTTGGGCTTTGGTATAATTTAAGTCCTCAATGATAACTGGAAACTGAAGTAGTCTTCAACACCACAGACTAATCAGCCCCTGTTTATCGCAGTCTCTCTTACACTTTTTGTGTGTTTCTTCGGGCCGTTGCAATGGAATTTTAGATTCGATCCTTGTTTTTTTTAGCCAAATATGAATTCAATCTCAAATCTACAAGTTTCTCAAAAATATTAACAGGGAAAATTTGTATAGGAGAGTTTAGGATTTTGAAAATTAGTGGTTTGGGCTTTAACATATTAAGTCATCGATGGTAATTGAACTGTAAGTTGTCCTCAGCAACATAGATTATCTTCAGCCTCTGTTTCCCACACTTCATCTGTTTTGCTTCTTGTTTGTTAATTCGGGCTATCACAGTGGAGTTAAATTTAGCCTTCTTTACCATTTTTGTACGCTACGTAAAGGTCATTTTCTCATTTCCTTTCTTGTATTTAATTACATTAAATATTAGTCTTTGAAAATAATAAGTTTCCTGTGAAACTTTTTTACAGGAATCTTTTAGAAAGTTTGGCTTGATCCATTTAACAAGTCTCCCCTCCCCAAAAAGAAGTTTCTACGACATTAATCGTGTTCTTCGTAAAAATGCTCTTAATTACTCTACATTTAATTATTTGGGCGAAAGAAATTAAGGGAAAAGGCTCGGGCAATTTTGACCCAAGAAAATCATATAAATTTTTTTAAAATATTTAATGTAATTAGCTAAAGTAACTCTTTGCCAATGATTAGGGAGAGAACTTATTCTACAAGAACGAAGATCTTGAAACATTGATAGGACTTCTTCATGGAACCCTATGAACACTAAGGAGTGGTTAGGTAGAGAATTGCCAAGAGCCCACCCATCTGCTTAATTTTATAATGCAAATTGTTTTGTTGAAAACATTTTAATATCATAATATGTAACCAACAAAAATAAATAAAACGCCCTAGTATAATATAAATTTATCCTCCTAGCATCCCCAACGAACTAAAATTTCATAAGTAATCATCGAAGGTAATTTTGATATTTTAAAAGAAATAAGTAATTTTAACTAATTTCATTACTTTATGTAAAGTTGTTAATAAGTGCTTATCATATACTACCTCTGATCCTTAGTATAAGAATTAGTTAACTTTTATTAGAGAGATTAAGTAAACTAAATACGTTACTTAACGATATTTATATGTATTGTTTGTCTCTAAACTAATTTGTCTAACTTATAAAATGATATATAATCAAATTATATTCATTAATAAATATTTTTAGTAATGTATTTAGCTTCTTTAATATCCCCTGTAAAAATCAACTGACTTTTATATTAAGGACATAAAGTAATGTATATATATACATATGCATCACACTTACATAAAATTCCTTTTATATATTATTTAAAGTTTTCCAATACCATTTTCCCATGCTTCCTATTTTTTTCATGTGGGTATACAGTTAAATAATAATATTTCAAAAATATGATGCATAATGAATATAAGGGATTTGACCTAAACATTTATACACACACATATAAGTTGAACTGTCAAGCAAGTTGCAAAGGTTTTTCTTCATTGATGATGGAAGCAAGGAGGCGTCTTCATTGAAGAGAGTCATGAATCATGATCCCTCTAGTCTATTTTTTTTTTGGCCAAATGATTCTAGTCTATTCACATGAACATCATAATTCATAGATGGATGACTTATAACATTAATATTTATATTTTATGTTGTATTATTTTGTATGATTAATGGAAAACTTAACTAATATTTATGAACGGATAAATTAATATATATTTTGACCTGCTGATGTTTCTCATCATTTAAATTCTTTTATCTAAATAATTATAGATTTTTAACAACTAATTTTGTATTAATTGATCAGGGAAGGTGACGACATTGAAAGGTTGGGTAGGAAAGGGAGACGTACACATGTTGTTACCTGCATAATTTGATAGCTGACTGACTCAATTATATTCTAAATTTATTTGCTTGTTATCATTAAAAAAGTACCATTAGCCAATTAATGTTATATAAGAATACAATTGTCAAGAGAATGTCCCAATCTCCATGACCTTTTGTGAAGGTTACATACATATATATGATGCTATATATTCATATTATTAATACATGCTAGCGTTTAATAATGTGTTTTATGAGAGGAAAAATTTAATTAAGCCCTAAAGCATGCTTTAGTCCCTATCTAGACCTTAAGCACACACTGAAATTATCTCTTAGAATTAATTAATTATTTACCTAGTAAAAGTTGGGCTAATTAAAAACAAATTAAAGTTCCTATAAAAGCATCACCATTTCAATATATGAATCCATAAAACTCTTCACGCTCTTGATCATAACCATGGCTTTTGCCTCCATTTCATTTCCATTTGTTTCCGAAGGTTACCTTCAACCATTAATCCTTCTCATCTTCTGCATAAACTCGCTTTGCTTCCACCACGCGAGAGCTGCATCAAATGAGACTGATTATTTGGCATTGCTCAAGTTTATTTTTTTTGGTGAACGGCATTGCTCAAGTTTAAAGGATCAATAACTGATGATCCTAACCAAATCTTGAGCTCTTGGAATAGTTCCAACCACTTCTGCAGCTAGACCGTAATCACATGCAGCCACAAGGATCAACAAGTCACCGAGTTGAATCTGGGAGGTTATCATCTTCGTGGGATCATATCGTCTCACGTTGGAAATCTCTCTTTCTTGAGATATCTCAACATCTGGAAAAATAGTTTCCATGGAGAAATCCCATCACAGTTGGGAAATCTGTTCAGGCTAAGGTCACTCTATCTCTCAAACAACACATTGACAGGAGAGATTCCTTGGAACTTGACGCGTTGCACTGAATTGAGTAACTTGTTCTTGGATGGGAATAATCTTACTGGAACTATACCATATCAGCTGGGGGCTCTTCAGAAGCTCCAAAAGTTGCAGCTTACGACCAACAAGTTAACTGGAAAAATCCCATTATGTAACAGTCACACTAAGATATTGCTCAGATATATCAATTTATTGCATTACAATTCAAAAGAGAACTAAGAAAACTGAAAAAGGGAAGTAGCAGGGAATATAAAATCCTTCATAGAAGGCCAGAGAGAAAAGAAAGTCACAGGGAGAAAGGAGACGGTTCCACAAATTCTTCCATGCCTCTAAACCCTTCTCACTCCATCTATATACTTGAGTTCATGCGAGCCCATGCATCCTCTAAGCCCAATAGTGTCATGCCCAATAATCACCTCCTTCGGCCTACTAATAATACTATGCCCATTTGTTACATTACCTCCCCCATTAAAATGGACCTTGTCCTCAAGGTCCACGTTGGAGAATTTAGCATGAAGAGCACCCATATTGCATTTGTAGGTGGACCAAGACTCTCGGTGGACCTCCAACTTAAGCTCGTTAATCTCTGCCGTTGCTGCTTCTAACTCCATTTTCAACATTGCTGTTTCTGACAAACTTGCTCCTCCAGTCACTGATGCTTTAGCTTCATTTGCTGGTTCCACCTCTCTGATTAAGTTCTCATATTCCTTCAATGGCATTGTGATATTCTCAGAGTCACTCTCTTCAGCTGCCTCACCATGCTTCTCTCTGTGTCCCTTGCAATCATTGTGATCCTCTCTTAGCTTCTCAACCTTGAGCTCCTCCAGTTGCTGTAGAATTTGTTGTTTCTCCTCATTCTCAACGTTGAAGGTAGCTTCCATCTCTTCTATTTTGGTCTGTGCCTTGAGTTCTGAATCTTTAACAGCAAGAAGTTCCACTTTTTTGTTCAGCAGCATCCTCTCTTCGGTCTTCAATTCACTCAACAAATGTGAAATCTGCGCTCTGAACTTGGGCTTCTGTAACAATCCAACATTGTCACTGATTGGACCATATGCATCAATGGCCAATCCAGCGGCCATAGTATTCAACATCCCAAGTGCAGCAACAACCATACCATACATGGCAGCAAGGCTAAAACTAACAAAAATGCTTACTGCAATAGGAAAAAATAGGAATAATGACCGATTTGGTAGTTCAGTTCTTATGTCAAATTTTTCTGCAAATTCCTCCAACTGTGTAACCCCAACATATCAAATCACGGTTAGCCGATGCAGCAGCCTTCAATAACTTAATCAGTTCCTTTGTTTTTTCGTCATTTTCATCCTCCACAATTGTTAGAGCAATCTTTCTCCCATCAGCACCCATCAACTTCAGTATATCATGGAATACGGGAACAGCTAAAGGAATCAGGTTTTGTTTTACAAAATCTTCCAAAAATTCCTCTTCAAAAGGACCATAAAAAAATGCTTCGCTCCTTATAACTTGGGTTAATAGAAACCAAAGCAGGAACCTTATCAAAGTCGTACAACACCATAACATCCTCTGAAAAATCTTTTGCTACAGAAAACCATACGTTTTTCTTATACTTATGGGCTAACTTCTCAATCATCGAATTGTTCAATCCAAAACCAATATATATGGGGAAAAAACTGCCAGCTGCTTCAACAAAGTCACTAATAGCAGAATCTGAATCAAGGATGGAAACATCAGAAGCAGCAAACTTCTTCAGGTATTGAACAAGTAAATCCGCTTTCCTTGGTCCATGATATTCAGTGGGTATACCATTACTGAGCAGCATAATGGTAGGAAATGCTCCAACGTCATATTTTTTGGCAAGGCTGGTAAACTTGTCTTCATTTACTTTTGCCATGATAATGGGTTCTTTCAAGGAAGTAAGAGCAGGGGCAGATGCATCTAACAATTTGTATCCCAAGGCAAGGCCAAATATAACATTAGTAGCAGCATCGGTCCTACAAGAGTCTGCAACATCTTGCATAGGGCTATAAGCATTGCTACCACAATACTCAGTGATGAGCCTAATAACAAACCCAAGATCAAATACCAATACCAGTAGTAGACTGTTCTCAACCCATGGAAGATCCAATGTATTACTACCACAATACATAGTCATATCATCACTGATAGTACTGTGTTGCAGTAAATAATAAGTAGTAGGATCAGGATCGAACACCAATATATTTTGCAAGCCCTTGATAAGCCTCCTAAACCTGTCTGAAACCCTCATTCCGTTGTTGAAGAAAGGGTATGACTGTTCCTCAAATTGTAAAGAAGCTCCATAACTGAAGCTTTCATCTCCACAAAACATCACGTTCTTCGATATGAACTCTTGCTGGAATCTTTCTCCGGTGAGATTTGGTTTCTCTTCAGAAGCATCGTAGGGAAGATTGAAAGGGTTTCGCAATTTTCGCAGAGCCGAAATAGGTATCTTTAATCCATCGACCCCTCCGTAATTCCTTGGCGATTTTAACGGATCTGTTCTTGTGATGTTTAGAGGAGCCATTCGGCTCAGAGAAGTTCTTAAATCGGTCGAGCTCAGATGCTGCTCTATCCGTTGCTTCATTTGTTGTCTTGCTCTTCTTCTCGCTATCAGACTCTCCAATCTTTGGTTTCTCTTGGTCTCTGGAACCCCTAGATCCATCAGGTTTTTTTGATCCTCTTTCGACCATTTCAGCGCTTTGTTTGTTTCCTTTGGCGATTCTTCTTCATCTTGTGATTCTTCTCCTTCTTCTCCTTGGCCTCTGTTGAGGTTGTCGAACGCTGGAGTTGAAGAAGGGGTATCGGAGAGCGAAGTAGAATCCTTAATTTTTTGGGATAATTGGACAACCTTCTGTGCAAGAATACGAAGCGATGTCTCTAAACAATCAAGTTGAGCATCCATGCAATCATTACATTGTCTGATTGTAGTACCGAACCGATGGACTAAAGCCTCAAGCTCGCCAAGTTCGGCGTCGGTAAAATCATCGGCCATGGGGGGAGGACTCTCAATGAAAGCACCAATTGTAACAGTCACACTAAGATATTGCTCAGATATATCAGTTTATTGCATTACAATTCAAAAGAGAACTAAGAAAACTGAAAAAGGGAAGTAGCAGGGAATAGAAAATCCTTCATAGAAGGCCAGAGAGAAAAGAAAGTCACAGGGAGAAAGGAGACGGTTCCACAAATTCTTCCATGCCTCTAAACCCTTCTCACTCCATCTATATACTTGAGTTCATACGAGCCCATGCATCCTCTAAGCCCAATAGTGTCATGCCCAATAATCACCTCCTTCGGCCTACTAATAATACTATGCCCATTTGTTACACATTATCCATATGGAATCTTACTTCCCTCACCCTTCTTTGAATGGGCTTTACTAACTTGGAAGGAAGCATACCGAAAGAGATAGGCCAGTTGAAGAACTTGACATTTTTTGCAGCACCAGTGAATAGTTTGTCCTGTACTCTTCCTTCTTCACTTTACAATCTATCTTCTCTCACTGTGATATCTGTAGCAGTAAACAATCTCAATGCCACTCCACTTCCAAACATGTTCTCCAGTCTCACAAGTTTGATATATTTTGGCATATCTTATAATCAAATCTCATCTTCTATCCCAAATTCCATTGTAAATGCATCCTCACTCGGGCTTCTTGATATTTCTGAAAACCATTTTCGGAAAAGTTCCCAATCTAGGAGGTCTAAAATATCTTTGGTGCCTAAATCTAGAATTCAATGATATTGGAAGCAGCTCGAATAGTAACCTTGATTTCATCACATCTTTGAAAAACTGTAGCAAACTTGAAATATTAAGTTTGGCTTACAACAAATTTGGAGGCACTTTACCCAACTCCATAGGAAATTTGTCTACTCGACTCACTAGAGTATTCTTGGATAGTAATAAAATATATGGTACTATTCTTGATGCTTTAGGAAAGTATACAAATTTAACCATCTTGTCTCTGGAAGACAACGAATTATCAGGCACCATTCCAACTTCCTTTGGGAATTTACATGGGATGAAAAAATTATATATGGACGAAAACCAACTCACAAGAGAGATACCAAGTTCCTCAGGAAACCTTAGTGAATTGCTTGAGTTGTCAATTTAAAGGAATAAGCTTGAAGGAAAAATTCCTGCCTCAATTGGAAACATGAAAAGTTTGCAAATCCTAAACCTTTCAGACAACAACCTCAATGGAGCTATACCCATGCAAATTTTTAGTCTCCCTTCATTGTCAGTTTACTTAAACTTGTCATTCAACTCTTTGAATGGATCCTTGCCTATGGAGGTAGGAGAGCTTAAAAACCTTGGCACTTTCGATATCTCTGAAAATAATCTTTCTGGAGAGATACCTTTAGAGTGCACAAGTATGGAATACCTTAACTTACAAGGGAATTCCTTCAATGGGCCCATACCTCCTTCGCTAGCTTTGATGAAAGCGATCTCACACATTTGGATATATCCAGAAACAACCTATCTAGATCAATACTAGAGATCCTACAAAACATTTCTTCTCTTCAATACTTGAATATTTCCTTCAATATGTTTGAAGGTGAGGTGCCAACAGAAGGGGTTTTTAGCAATGCAAGTGCAATATCAGTGATAGGAAATATGAATCTTTGTGGGGGTATTTCTTAGTTGCACTTACCACCATGCCCTAAAAAGGTTGACAAACAAAAACACAATTTGAGGCTCATGGTTAGTTTGATTTGTGTAGCGGTTTCTCTTCTATTGATATCTTTCCTTGCTTTCTATTGGAGGTGAGAAAGAAACGATAAATCATCTTCAACTTCACCAAGAATCGAACAATTTCCCAGGTATCGTATTGAAATCTACACATTGCAACTGAAGGTTTTTCCACCAACAATTTGATTGGATCTGGGAGTTCCGGCTCAGTATATAAAGGAAGGCTAGGGCCAGAAGATAAAATTGTTGCAATAAAGGTACTCAACCTTCAAAAGAAGGGAGTTGAAAAGAGTTTCCTTTCAGAATGCAATTCACTCAAAAGTATAAGACATCGAAATTTGGTAAAAATCTTCACATGTTGCTCGAGCGTGGATTACAAGGGACAATAATTTAAGGCATTGGTATTTGATTACATGTCAAATGGAAGTCTTGAAAAATGGTTGCATACTAATCAAGAAAGTGAACAGCAGTCAACATTGGATATTTGTCAAAGATTATATGTTATATACGATGTGCCTCTGCCTTACATTATCTTCATTCTGGAAATGACCAACCAGTTGTCCATTGTGACTTAAAGCCAAGCAATGTCCTTCTTGATGATGATTTGGTGGCTCATGTAAGTGATTTTGGGTTGGCGAGATTACTTGCCACCATTAATGGCATTTCTCAAAAGCAAACGAGCACTTCTGAAATAAAAGGGACGATTGACTATACTCCTCTAGGTATAATTTATTGTTACTTTGGCTTAAAGGTCTCCAGTAAATTCCATTTCTCTTATGAATTTGTTTCCTTGGTCATCTTAGTTTCTACAAAATGAATATCTAAATATTAACCATATATAGTCTAACATGTTTCAGAGTATGGAATAAATTATGTGGTATCAACACATGGGGATGTATATTATTTTGGTATTCTTGTTTTGGAAATGTTAACCGGAAAAGGTGGCTACAATCTTCATAGCTACGTCAAAGCTGCATTTCCAAATAATCTTTTAGAAATTGTGGACACATCTCTTAAACCACAACAAATGAAACAGACAAACATAGCAGCTGGAGGAGAAATTAGGAAGGAGGAGGTGGCTCTTATGCATCCTAACTATGAGAAGGCTCTAATTTCACTATTTGAAATTGGACTCGCTTGTTCATTACAATCTTCAAAAGAAAGGATGAACATGATTGGTGTACTCAGGAAGATAAATCAAATAAGAAATGCTTTTACTCTCGAGAAGCAAGTCGATTGATGGCAACAAAGAATGAACCAGCAAAGTCGACCAATTTGCTTGGATACAAGTAGTTAATTTGATATGTGAATCAGCCTACTCCTTCAATCAATGTATAAATTTTGTCAATAACATTACTACATGCATGCTTCTATATTGTTGAATTTTCATCTTATGACATGTCTTTCTTGATGCTTCTTGATATAAGTAGCTGAACTCTAAGTTGTCCTTAACACCATAGACTACCTTCAGCCTCGGTTTCCCACACTTCCTCTGTTTTGCTTCCTGTTTGTTAACAACACAGAAGGGAGTTAAAAATGATTTCATTTCAGAATGTAATGCACTGAAAAACACAAGGCATCAAAATTTGGTTAAAATTTTGACCTGTTGCTGGAGCATTGATTGCAAGGGATAAGAATTTAAGGTATTAGTATTTAAGTACATGTCAAATGGAAGCCTTGAAAAATGTTTGCATCCTAATCAAGAAAGTGAACATGGGTCAACATTGGATATTTGTGAAAGATGAAAAGTTATATTGGACGTTGCCAATGCAATACATGATCCTTTGATCATCCTCCACCTGCATGTCTGAACGTGGTGGATGATGAGAAGCTTATGCCCCGTTTGGTACGCGGAACTAATTTTGATGGAATTGGAAGTGGAACTGGAAGTGGAATTGGAAGTGGAAGTGAGATTAAAAGTATGTTTGGTATGCTGGAAGAAGTGGGTATTATTTTAATTTAATATTTATATTTATATGGTGAAAAGACAAATATACCCCCAATAAAAAAACTCTCTTCTCCCCCAAAAAAATTCTCCCCTCCCTCCAGATCGAAGAGCTTGGCTTCGTTCTCAGAGGTTGATGTCGAAGATCCCCAAAAAAATTCTCCCCTCCCTCCAGCCATCAGCAATTCCGACCAGCACATGTGGAGATCAAGAGACAGAGATCGAAGAGCTTGAGTTGTGGCCGGTTTTGCACCTGTGGCTTATTCGCTTTCCCCTGAGTGCTGCCCAAGGGATCTGACGGAGCCACCATGGGACGCGTCCACACCAAGACCGTCAAGAAGTCTTCACGCCAGGTCACCGAGAAGTACTACTCCCGAATGACATTGGACTTCCACACCAACAAGAAGAGATCGAGGAGCTTGGCTTCGTTCTCTAGTCACCGTCGCTGCAGAAGTCAATGTCGGAGATTGAAAGCTGAGTTCGCCGTCGCCCTCCACCAAGTTCCAGCCAAGGCGTCGTCCTCCACCAACTAGGTTCGCCGTCGCCGTCCTCCACTGAGTTCGCTGCATCGTCCTCCACCACCTGAGCTCACCGTCGTCCTCCACCAAGGCGGTAGATCTTTGAGGGTAATGGTGGAAACAAGCAAGTTGGAACTCGGTTTCATGGACAATAGGTTGGAACTTTCTTGGAATTGGAACTGACTTCCAGAGCACCAAACACACACAAATCTGGAAGTCAGTTCCAGTTCCAATTCTCTGACCCCAATTCCATGATACTAAACGGGGTGTTAGTGATAAAGGGTTACTTAGTTAAGGAAACAAAAGTAAGCCCCGAGTTTCACACAGAAAAATCTCTTCAAATGAACAAAAGCCAAATACAACTCTACAACAAAAGGTGATGATTAATTTTAGTCAATGTCTCACATTTCCTAGGGGAAAAAATCAAATTTAAGGAAATAAGTTAAACTGTAAGCTTAGAGACGAGAATACAATACTCTTTACCATATCTTTTGTACCAAAACAGAGCCTTTAGAATCTACCCATTTCCGATATTCACAGCTTTTATGAAAAATCAATGCCATTAGAATAGTTCCAGAATTCATTTTTCTAGTTGCTGTAATGACTACGTTAGATTCGAATATTGTTGGGTTTAATTTGGGGTTGGTAGCGATCCTTTAAAGATTTTTTTTTTTGGCATTTGCTTGGATTCAAATTCAATATCTTATTCCATTAAATCAAAGATTATACACACCCGGATTTGATGTGATGGTCAACAATTTTGCTGAAAGTTGGAATTATGAACTTGTTGCATACGTTAGATTGATTCTACCACTTTACTTAAATCCCAATGCATCCCATTCAAAATGCCTAAGGGCGGTCTTAATAGGTCGAAAACCAACAAATGTAAGTCAATGAAAACGGGCGCTATGAAGTCATGCATTACAAACAAGGCAAATTAATTTGGATCCATTGTATTGGTTCATAGTCCATCACTGTCATTATCAAAAACTGGCTGGAATTTGTGTCATTGTTTTTCATCTCATATTTAGGGTGTGTTTGGATTGGAGATAAGCGAGTTTAATATATTTTTACCATCAGAAAAATGCCATTTAGCGATAGAAAATCTGTCGCTAAATAGCTATTTCCATCGTTAAATGGAAATTTTCTGATGGAAAATACCTATTCAACGATAGATTTTTCTGTCACTAAATGATTGATAGTGTTCTCAAAAAGTTTATCAACAAAAGCTTCTCACCATACCATGGTCTGGCCTCTCCAACCATGTTCTTGGCCATTAGTCTATTTTTACACTCTATGTCAGTCACCTCAACTCAACTTGAATGCACCATAATTTTTGTTCCACTCTTGTTCGCCAAATGTCTTTATCAAAGATTGACTGGAATTTGTGTTGTCGTGTTTCAACTTATAGCACACGTTACCACCGGGCGTCGTGGTGCAGTGGTCAGCGCGGCTGTCATCACCCCAGGGGTCGAGTGTTCGATCCCTGGGAGCAACGCTCGGGGGTAGAGGTAACCCACCCTTGGTGCAAAGCACCTTACAGGGGTGCGCCACGTGTATTCCTCGCTCCGGATTAGTCGGTTGCCCCGGGTTACCTGGTCCAGTTGAAAGAAGGCCAGGGACTCAGGAAAAGGCGCCGGATACCGGGGGGGTTCCGAGTGTGGGCCAAAGGCCCACTTGCTTGTTGTTCACCAAAAA
>JANTPZ010034581.1:0-14079 GCA_025593235.1 Vachellia pachyceras
ACAGAGGACGTGCAGGAGGACAAGCTCATTGGTGGTGTCGACAACGGAGAAGACCGACTGAGAAGTGAGAGCGAGGGTAACTCTGTCTTTTAGCTCTTTCATCGGTCGACTGAATTTGGCTTCCCACCGTTTTAGGTGAGAAGCGAGGTTCCCACGTACGCAGGAAGATGGGTTTCCGTGGAAACCCATTTTCCGTCGCCTTCGTTGAACCAAACGGATGCCGCCGATGGAAAATGTAGATTTTCCTTTTCCATCGTCACATTTTCAGCGAACCAAACGGGCTGTTAAATCTTCCCATTTGATCGATGTCATTGCTTTTTTTTAAAAAAAATAATTCCAAAAAGAGTTGACAAAAATTATGATTTATTCTATTGGAAAATTAAAATGCAAAATGTGACCTTTCACGTAATTAAGCTTCTTTAATATGTAACTGTGGTACTATATCATGTGTAACTGAGATTTTATATTTTTCATTTTACAATTAATTTTGTAATTAAATATCTTTTTTCCAATTCCCCCTTATTATTATTCCTCCCGCATGATTTCGTATTTTTTTCTCTGCAGATTCGGACTTTGGAGGAGCCAGTAAAATTCTAGATCCGCCAACTGCCACGTCTATACAAGTCAATGCGGAAACCAAACAATGATTTGACATAAAGCTGTTCCAAAGCTGCAAATTCGCTAACATTAAAACTTCTTATCATAGTTTTTATTTTTTTAAAACAAATTAAATTAGAAATATCTTTTGCTTACTATGAACTTAAATAAAAAAATATTTTTAAAATTTAAAATTTTATTCTTCAATATATATAATAAAGCGAACAACACAATAAAAAAAAAGAGTGAAGCACCTGATACTAACTAAAGGGGCCATGGTAAGTGGGATAGGATGGGATGTGGGCATGTGGCGTATGAGTAGGATTCAAATTTGAAGTCTTTTTTTTTAATTTAACCCTTAAAATTCATTGCACATTTGTGAACTTTTTTTAGCTAATTACGTAATTATACGAAATTTGATCTTTTAAAAAGAAAGAGAAGTGAAATAAAAATAAGAATGAAGGCAAATGACTGACGGACAATTACGAACGACATAAGAATGTCGGTGTAATATAAAAATGATATATTTAAAAGCTTTTTTTTTCCCCTTACTAATGAATATTAAACTTAAAGAAAAGGGTTAATTTTTCACAATATATTAAATTAAAGTTTAAATTTCTATTAAAAATGTATCCATATTTGGTATAAAAATACTTTTAATATGAATACCTTTAATTAAAAGAATACTTAGAAAAAAGTAGTTCTTCTAAATACTTTTGATCCTAACTGAAGCTCTTTCTAATTTGTAAATCCACATTTGTTTAGATAAAAATAAGGGAAATTTACCATCAGTTCTAAAATAGAGGAATTAATGAATAAAATATTATAAAGTTAATAAAATTACCATAAGTCCCAAGCAGTAACTGGTCCGGTTGTCATTAACAACCCATCAACCATTAATAACAACTAGACTAATTACAGTTGAGACTTGAAGATAATTTTACCAATCTTTAAAACCCTTTATTCATTAATTAGGTTACTTATAATCTGATGGTAAATTTCTCTAAAAATACTATGTGTATATGCCAAAAAATAGTTAAAACAATATGTTTAAACTTCAAAGCTCATATTTCTAGCCCTTGACAATTACTCCTTGATGATACTCCACGACTGACCATTCCCACAGTGCCCTTTTCCAGGCGGCATGCCTTGCCCCCCTTGTCGTACAAAAATCCACCCCTAATATCTCAATTTTTGTCACTCGTAAAATGAGGTCAACAAATTATACTGACATTATTACAATAAAAAATAATTATAAATTCACAGGATAGAAACATAATGGGGTGATCAATAAACATGTGTCGCGGATTTATTGGCCTTACGACATTTCAAGGGTCAGGTCAGTTCACTATGAGTGATCTATCCACCATGGGCTGGCTCTCATGCTAGTTTGGGATGGATTTCACGTAGCTTTTCCAATTTCCAAGAGATATATATAATCACCCGTTTTGAAAATATCTGGAGAATATTTTTTTGAAAAATGATTTTCATTAAATATTATATATTTTTATTTTGTATTGTGATAAAATTGGGGAAAATAAAATGATAAAAAATAGTTAAAATGTCTCAATTCATGAATTATGTCGCGATTTGAAATTTTCACATTTAGGTTGCGACCTGAGTATCTCAGTTTGCAATTTTAAATGTTCAGCTTTGGAATGATAAGTTCACGACTTAAAATACGTTTTGAACATAATGAATCTTTTCTCTTTCTCCCAGAATGTATTCTCCCCAAAATATTTACCAAACACTCCTCCCCATAATGCATGCATTCCCATATTTAAAGTGGGAATATTTAAATAACTTTTTAAATTATGTGCCATTCACAGTTAGTTAGGAGTTGGAAGTTCAAATATTCCTCATAGGTGGCAAAAAAAAAAATGTTCCCTTGTACATGAACACATTAGTTAATATTGCTTTCTTAAATTTAAAATCAACGATGTTAATAATCCAAATTTTATTTTATTTAAAACATTAATTTTTATATTTAAAGTGAGAAGAAACATAAGGATTAAATATTATATTGGCCCAAATATATGATCTTATCTAGCTCGTTAGCAAAAATAAAAATAGGAATATTTACATGTATAATTTCTTAAAGCCCAATAAAATATGTGCCTCACATTAACTGGCTTGGAAAAGAGGCAAGTATCGATTGGAATCGGAAGATGCCACCGCATATGCTCATCACCAGGAACAAATTACCATTGTGAGTGTGACTCACGCGCACCACACCTTTTTCCTTTTCCTTCTTTTATCACAACATTACACGTGCCCTTTTTTAATTGGAAGTGACGTTCTCACTCCTATTTATTACCATCATTTATTATCGTTATTGATTTTTTGGGCTAACGTATACTTTTAATCTTTTATATTTATGTTAGATTTTATTTCAATCCTTTAAATTTAAAAAGTACACTTTCAATCATTTAAACTTATTTCAGTTAGTCTCTCTTAACGGAAATTGTTGATTCATCAAATTTAATTGATGGCTGTGCAATAAGATGTTGACAAAACATACTGACATTTTAATTTTTATTTAATAATATAATAAATTTGATATTTTAAATTGTGTAAAATAAAAACAACTATATCCAGTCATGAGTCAACAATTTCCGTTAAGAGAGAGTAACGTCGTTAAGTTTAAGGGATTGAAAGTACACTTTTAAAATTTAAAGGACTAAAGTGAAATATAACACAAATATAAAGGACTAAAAGTATACATCCATCTTTCTTTTTGTTTTGAACCGAGTTTCTTCCTACCAAAAATAATTACATTAGACATATTATGAGTCCTTATTGTTGATACCCTTCTAATAGATATTTGAATCTTGATTCATTAAAATTGATCCATTCTTTCATACTCAATTTTCTTTAGTGGTTCAATCCATTCTTTTATACTCAGTATTCTTTAGTGGTTCAATTATAACTTGATTCAAAACTAACAGCAAAATATTGATAGGCCATGTGGTCTTCAATGGGCTTTCACTTGAGCCCAGTACAAATTGATGCAGGCCTGAAAATGGGTCCAGCACAATCGACCAAGGAGTTGAGTTGGGGTTTTGATCCTAATAGGCTTTAATTCGAGCCAACAAAAACACATGGAAAGCCCAAACTTATAATTTAAATTCGACTTCACTATTTAAAATGTAATATGCATTCCTTTTTATGAATATTAAAATTTTACCTACGGAAACATCAAATGAGCCAGCAAGACAATTTTAGCGTTTTGTTAGGGGAGAGCAACAGACGGGTTAGGCAGCCTGTGCCCTAGCCCGTTACCCGCCTGTTAAACAGTTCATAGGTACGGGTCGTGCATGAACCCGTTTACACTCTGTTAAACGGGCTGCCCATAAACGGGCGGGTTTTGCACAGGTACGGATAGCTCGTTTTCCTGAACCCAGCAGAAGAAAGCCTAATTATTCCTAGAAGAATCACTACAAATTTTCACGTTCTGTTCTAAAACTTGCAAAGCCAATTTGTTATGTATGCATTTCAAAAACTATAATTCTACCACCTTCAACAGCAAGCTAGTAAAACCACCAAATAATTTCAGGATCCAGTGTGATTAATATATGTATAGATCTACAGAGAATATTTTTAAGGGGAAAAAAGCAATAGGATTACCTTGATTTGTTTCAGAAGCTCACCAATGCTACCCCTTCCTGGCAACTCGGCTGACCCTCTCATCAATTGCTCCAGTGTATACAATTGTGCCTCCCCACAACAAAACACTAAATTCTCTATATTTTGAAGATTAGCTTCATCGATTTCCTCTACTTTCTTCGCTGGAGGAGTATCCATGGCTTCCATTGCCGCCATTTTTGGGCTTTCTAAACTACTCGAAACACTCCGTTTCCTAACCAGCGCAATAAGCCCTAGAAAAGATGCAATCAGAATTGACGCACCAATGGTGGACCCGAGAATTAGGGCGTTACTCTTGTGCTTCTTACTAGTCAACGAAGAAACCACGGTACGGTGTTGCCCTATGATTCAGCGCTTTGCCCCAAGGAGACAGATGCATTGGAAGAACCAAAGATTACCTGAGCTTGCAGCCTCGCAAACGAAGTCTAGCCACAAAGATGCAATCATGCAAACGAAGGTGTCAAGGTGAGCAAAGACGCTGAGTACAGGCACTCGTTCTGAGATCACAATGAAGCTGAGATCGTAATCCCAAAGACGTCACGCAAACGAAGTCAGAGACTGAGAGAGAACTCTCAGCTGGAGCTGCCGAGCTGGGAGGGGAGCAATTAGGGATTTAGGGCACAGGCAGTTAGGCACAAATGGGAAATGGCAAGCTCAGATTTTGGGCAGTAATTTTGGGCCTATGTTGAAGGGTTTGCTAAAAAAATATACGAGCGGGCTATGGACAGCCCAGTGGCATACCTGTAGCTCACCCGTTATTTTTTAAATGGGCGGGTTTTTTGCCCGCCCGTAACGGGCCATCATTGGGCGGGCCCAATCCGGGAAATTTCTCGCTGGTCCGGGCGGGCTGTGTGGGTTACAGGTTCCGTGCTTTCCCCTACGCCTTGTTAGGTCAGGATTAGGCCATAAATTGTTTAATTTGCTTCCATGTGCATTTTCCATAATGGCATTCGGATAGCAAACCTCAGGACCAACCAAAAACAACCTAAGTAATTAAAGTTTAGTTAAAGCTATATTCTGTTATGAAATTAATAATATGATAGAAATTTAAATTTTAAATTCAAACAGTATGAGATAAAAGACAAAACTAAAAAGAACACTAATATCGTTGGCAAAAAAAATAAAAATAAAAAGAACACGGGTAAAAAATGAAGAGAGACCTGAACCAACGCAAAACCTGCTGAGCCTATGTCATGGAACAGTAAAATAGAGAAAGATGGTGCATTATTATTAAAGCCAATGGATGGTACAGGTGATGTAAGATTATATATATAATTTATTCTAGTCGTTGAATATAATTCATGTACCCGTTCATCTTAATGGTAAGAGTTTTGATAACTCAGATACAAGGTCTTGATAAGCTTGAGTTCGAATTAGTGTTAATTTAGAAAACGTCTCTTGGAAAGTTATTCTAACTGGGGCTGGACAATGGTCAAAGATGATCCCCATATTAGAAATATAATTAATGCAACTAACAAATGTTGGTTTATTTGGTAAGGAATTGATTTATAATGCATAAGGTTGTGAATTCAAATTCCGCTGCTGATGTAAGGATCTTATCTGTGACAATATGTAAGTATCTGAATAAGCGTTCTTTGAGTCTTAAAACATACTCTAGCCTTGGTGACTCCTGAAGATCCAAGTCGCCTTAACTTTTATGTAAAAAAGGAAATATGATTTGTG
Organism: Vachellia pachyceras; assembly: GCA_025593235.1. Classification (NCBI taxonomy): domain Eukaryota; kingdom Viridiplantae; phylum Streptophyta; class Magnoliopsida; order Fabales; family Fabaceae; genus Vachellia; species Vachellia pachyceras. The sequence goes on from JANTPZ010034581.1 coordinate 5,926, forward strand.
CAGCATAGTCCATACGTTGTGTGTGATGGAATGAATGATACAAGAGGGGGGGCATGGGGGCAAGCAAGATCATGGACGGGGCCAGGGCAGGGCATACATGAATGAAGTGAGAGAGGAAGAGTGTGGAGGGTCCAATCATGGCTACAAGATTGCAGGGTTCTTGCTATATCATTAAAAGAACAAGATTTGTGGGGTTATGCGAACCCAACAGAAAATATTGTGGGACGACGAACAGTTCCACCACCACACCCTAAAGCACTTCACCACTCCTCCAATACGACAATTCTTTCTTGTCCGTTCTTTAGTCGGCAAGGTACCAAACACACTTTCCATCTCCGTCATCTATATCTCTACCTACACACACATGTGTATGTGTGAACAGTTCTTGTCAGAGACGAGTCTTTAAAGTCTCGTTCAATATTAACTCAATCCGCACATGAATTTTTGCGTAGAGAGTATTGCTTTTCAGCCTCCAATATGCTCATTCATAGCCTGGCAAGTGAAAGCTGAACCTGTTGTACTTATTACGACCTTGAGTTTTCCCAGAATTATATATATTTTGTACTGATATCAATCCAAACTCTCCTCTGAGGTTTTTGATTCCTCATCGGGGAAATGTTTTCAGGGTTAAACAGGTTTAGATTCCTTCGATCCATTAATAATGCTGCTCCCACAGACAGTACAAATTCTGTTTTGTATATGTTAAGCTTCAATTCAATACACACAAACACACACTGCTTCTTGTCTGTCTTGGTAGATTAAAGCAGGCTAGCATTATATGTTTAGTGAAAAGAAACTGGTGTGATGATGATGATTATAACTCTTTTTAGAAGCCGTATGTTATAATAGGCTGGTAATTATCTCCACGTAAATACACTGGACTTGTTTGGAATGGGCGTTGACTCACTCAAAATTGATTCTAGGCCGAAAAAGCGCTTCAGGCTCAATTTGAAGTGTTTGCTTTCATACTGTATCTAACTACTGACTTTTAGGTTCTAAGTGGCTTATAACTCACAATATTATCCCGTCTCCAATACGGGGGTTTTGTTTGTAAACGATCTGTAATATTTCTACAAACTTGTCTTTGAACCTGCCGGCATGCTCTAGCTATAGTAAGGAATGAGGACAAGAATCCTTTGATGAAACGTAACTCACATGAAAATTTTGTAATAAAAAATTAATTAGAAAGGGGAGGAGATTTGGGAGTGAAAAGATATATATATATATATATATCGGAGCCAACATGTTATGCCTAATATAAATATTCTGCACTTACTTGGCGGAAAGACAAATGTATAATGATGAATGTACCGGCCAGGGGGAATCTGAATAGAAGTGATCATTATATATTTTGTACGCCTGGCTTCAAACACAACTCTCAGTTTAATGTGAGACAACTAGCTTATGATATCTCTAATAATGTCCTCCAGCCATATATCTATATATATCGGATATAATTATCATATCCGATCCCTGTGGACTAATCTTCACTCCTGTATTCCATCATGGTTTTGGCTCGCTGTCATCGATGAAGTCTACTGGTTCACTTTCATGTTTCATGGCTTTGCCCTTGCCATCCAAGATCTTTTAATTTTTTTATTCTTCAACAAAAATATCTCAAATAGTTCTTATATTTGTTAACTAGGTTATATCGATCAATATAACTCTAGCAAGCTTTTAGGGTTTAGACTAGAGCAGCACACCAACTCGATTATTACAAAAATTAGAAAATTAATTTATACTTTAATATTTAAATCTAGACATTCAATTATCTCGTAGATATGGGATGAAATAACCAACTAAACATGGAAATAAGTACAAAATATAGAACCATATAAATTAGTCTATCATAAGATATGGATTCGATAAGCATCAGTTAATCAGTTTCTTTAATTAGAACAAACAAAAAGGCCTTGATTAATTTCCATCTAAATCTTCTTCTATTGTAATTTGAGTGTTGATCTATATCTGGTTGCCTTCTACTTCAAATTTCACGAAGGATTTTAACGTTTCTGTAAGAGGATGGAATACTATCGAATCAGTAGTTTTACTGTACTGTTTATGCGATCTATCTCTCGAAGATACATGAGATAGGAGAAAAGAGAGAAAAGAATGAAAGAAAATTTGAGGACATGACATTGATTTGAAAAAAAGAGCAAATTAATAAGTTTTACAGAAAAATGAAGGACTAATTAATGGCCTAATAGTCCCAATGATCGTCCTCAAGATAAAGGCAAATCGTTATAATTAGGGCCTCCAAGGCGTGAAGAAAGAAATTTGTTGTGAAAAGCAATTGACAGTGACAGTAAAGAGCTACAGTATGAAAATAAGAGAGGCATAAGAAACAAGAAAGAATCAATTTCCTGTCAACTCCTACATGATGATGCATAAATGACTGTACAACATATATATACAGCCAAACTGACGATCAGACCAAGCAATTATAGGAGCCTCAAAAAATTACTATATACTGAGATAATTTCTGGTACGAGTTGATGCTTATATACACTACTACTGCATCACATCAGACGACTGAACTTGGTAACTCTTAGTTCTTTTTTATCAAGTCATTTAAGAAAAGATAAGATTCATAATTAACACATAAAAAAGTTTAAAGTAGTATGGACATGTATGTACAAAAAATGTCACCGGATGCACTGACGAGAAAGGAGGAAGATCAAAAGAACACTGACAATGAAGTTATCGAGTGAAGCTCTTAATCAGCAATTTATCCACACATTTTGTTGTTGATAGAAGATGATAGAATCGTAAAACCCATGTAGCCGACTATACTTACTAGTATAAGGCCCAATGCTGCTACTGCCGCTGTTTAGTTCATTAATTTGCTACTTGTAATATTCCCAGAAATCATGTCTTCATGTAATACATAGTTGTGTTCATCTCATAAATTTACCATTGCTAGAGGCTAATATAATCGAATGAGCTTGCACCAGGTAATATGTCACTAGGGTTAGGTAAGGAGTCAGCTTTTTGAGTGAAAAGAAAAAAAAATAAGAAGCTACTTAATTAGCTTGTCCATGGGTGATTAATTAGCCTGCGTACTATTGGTAGAATTTCACCAAAACCCTTGAAACACTGAATAAAGTTTAAGGAAAAAGTTTTTCCCATCAAGTGCAAATGAAAGTGAATCTATTAACCGTACATTTAATAAAATTTTACTCAACCCCCTTTTGCTTCTTACCTAATCTGGTGCCCCATAATCATGTAACTAACCTATAGAAAAAAGGAAACTAGCATGAAGCATAGAATATTTTGATGTGAACCACTTAATTAACACAACAGCTATTAGTTTGAATCAATTTTTATTCGGGTTTTATTTATTATCGCTTTCAACTCTTTTTATCGTTAAGTGCAGTTGCAGAGAGATTCTGTATCAAAGGACGTCCCAAGATAATGTTTGCTAGTTATAGACAGTCTCCATTTTATGAGGCAACTTATTGACGGTACGTACTATATATATGAACAAAGTATATACTGCAACATATGTACTGTAATTGTAAAAATAATATGTGTGTACTGGACGTGGCAGCACACTACCAGTTCAAAGCTGAACACATATTTGACAGAAAATAGTTATAATTAAATGCCATATCCTTAGCTTCAAGTTGTTCCGTTCATTTAATTTCTGATGAACCGTACGTCGATCTTTGTTCATAACTGTGGCAATGATTTGTGTGTAAATCGATATAACTTGATTAAAATTTAAATAACATATTTCAAATTGTTTGTTAAGATAACAAGTGATCTCGCTTCCATAAGAAGAGAAACACAAGTTGTTGGGAGTTCTTTAACATTAATGCTTCTGGCCCGTCAAGGATTAGTTTTCAATCCAAGATTTTGGGATACTTTGAGTTACACAAAAAGAAGAAGAAGAAGAGTTACTAGAAAAGTTAAAAAGAAATATAAATAGATATGAAAACCACCTGAAGAGCTACAAGAGATGAACAAGAACTTGGAATTCCACCTTTTATAATATATGTTTATTGATGATATTGAAGATGATTCTCGAACCGTAGAACCATTGTAAAACCGAAGTTCATCTCATATGCACCCCTTTCTCTTTTAAACATTTCATATTTCTATGATTCAAATATAAATTAGATTATTACAAGTCCGTCTATAACACAAACTTGAAGCTTTAATCAATAGAAACACACAGGAATACAAATGTTGAGTATAAGAATGCTAAATCACAGCAAAGAAACACAATACACCATCACCATCTCATGCCCCTTAATTAATTAAAGATTAAGGCCGATCTGAGAGAGAGTGGGATAGAGGGAGATACTCCTTTTATAATTAGGTCTCTTGGTTCAAAGAAGCCTCCTATACAAATATTTGATGCCCTAAAGAGATTAGAGCCTAACTGCTCTTTATATCTTCAAATGCGAATTTCAAATCTTACTGTGAATTAATGGTTAGGTAGAAGATTCAGTTGGATTAATGCAGTATATCTTATAATTAAGTTTTTTTATATCTCAAAAAAGAGAATATTGAAACAAAGAGAATTATGGTGTGGCCGTAAAAATATGGTCCAATTAATTAATGTAATTATTCAGAATGCATGCTTTTTGAAATATCTTATTTTAATAATTGATTTAATGATTAAAATGTATGAATTTGGCTGGCGGTGAGGGTATCATGGGGGGACCCTCATTCTCAAGATTGGTCGGTTGTCATCTCCATGAAATGGACGTCAACTACTAATCACTAATCAAGTTCCTTTCTCTCTGTTAAAAATCATGCTGATAGAGAATCCCTCATCTGTTGATTTTACACAATTATATATGTGTGTGTTAATTATTATTATGTTCATTAATCACTTGAAAATTATTATCAATATCAAATCTGACAGGTGAGTGAGGGAGAGATTAGGTGATTTGCTGGGTGTTTTTATCCTTTAATTAAAAAACAATTGCTTATCGTTACGTCTCTGCTTTCTATTTAGGGAAAATTCGAATCCATTTGCTTTTTCCTTGAAGTAAATCCATTGCCATTTTGAATTAAGTGCTTGTTTTCGCACATAAGCCTGCTGCCTTAGACATTTTGTGTCCGTTTGGGAACACAGTAGAGAAGTACTTTTACATAAGTCGAGGTAAATATGTGGAGAAGATTACCTCGTTTTGCTGAAAAACACTATTCAACGTACGTTTGGCTTTTCCATACACTCCTACAAACAAGCCCTTTATTTAATTTCTGCAAAAATACCTTCCGAAAAATCACTATTAGAAAAATGTCATTTAGCTAAATTGCTATTTTTCATCGCTAAAACGATGGTCGCTAATATTTAATAATGAATCTTTCCGTCGCTAAATGACATTTTTCTGGTAGTGAATGAGTAAAGCTTCCTTTCAAGTAAAAAAAAAACATTTTTCTTTCAAAACTATAAATATGGGTCCCATGTGTTTTATGTTCGGGTCTAAAAGATAATTAAATAATATTAATTATTATTCATGAATAATATGACTTATTATTTTTTTATTATACATATACATATGGACAGTCAGCTAATTATTAATAAATTTTGCTGACTCACAATAAAAAACAGATAATCATGGAATCATCAAATCAGCAATATAAGCAGAAAGAATAGCCATTGAAAAAAAAAAAAAAAGAGTATCCAAGCCAGTCAAAAAATGCAAGGGTACGATAAAGTATTTACTATTTAGTGGCATGCATGCAAAGTTGCAGAGATATATAGAGGTACCAAAACCTGGTATACATGCTGTTTCTGGGAAAAACTTTATTGGTATTTGTACCACATATCCACATGAATTATTGTCTTTCCAATCCACGATATAAACTATTTATTGAAGAATTCTTTTATCCATGATATAAATTATTTTGAAGAGTAATTAATACTTTTTTTATCAATTATACCCATGTAATTAATATTTAAATGTGATTTTTATACCTTTTTCTTTAAAACCTCACTTAATATGTGTGAAATTGATTTTTTCATTTTAAGAGAGATTTAATAATTTAAAATAACTTATATATTGTGATAGCTGGGAATATATATATATATATATATTTGAGCTGGCTTCTGTAATGTTCGCATTCCCATACTCTCAATCTGACAATGACATCCATAATAGCAACTTGGAAAAAATGTAAACAGTAGATTTCATTCACATTTATGAATGAACTAGTCAAGTATATAAAGTATACACAGTGAGATTCTTAATTATTTGCCTATCTAGCTTAACAGCTCACGAGGCAACGGATTCAAGACCTTGATTCAGGAGTTTAAGATAAATGAGATTTACTCTTAATATATTTTGAGAAGAATCTGAGCAAAAATTTAGTATGTTCAAGATTAAGAAATGAGTGAATGCAAATTATATTAAAGTATACTTTTAGTTCTTTGTATTTGTGTCAGGTTTGACTTTAGTTATTTAAGTTTAAAAAGTGCACTTTCAGTCCCTCAGACTTAACACCGTTAGTCTCTCTTAATAGAAATTGCTGACTCATCAAACTTAACGCTGATATTTTAAATCTTTTTTATTTTACATAATTTAAAATATCAAATTTATTATATTATTAAATTAAAATTAAAATGTGAGTATTTTTCAACATTTTATTGCACAGTCATCAATTAAATTTGATGAGTCATCAGTTTTTATTAAGAGAAACTAACGACATTAAGTTTGAGGGATTGAAAGTGCACTTTTTAAATTTAAAAGACTAAAATGAAACTTGACGTAAATATAAAAGACTAAAAGTATATTTTAACTATAAATTATGTAATACTAATATATACCTAATTTTCTGAAATTTAGAAGATATGAGTGAATTCACTCATTTATACGTAGGTCCGTCTATGTCACGAGGGCAAGTGTTCATGAAGCATATGAGATATTCTATATATGCAGCGGGCTTTTGAAACCCTTGGGGGGCCTTTTTGACAGAAACAACAGAAAATATATCAGCAACGAGTGATCCATAAAGATAAATCCTTTTTAATTAACCGCCATAATTAATATCTGTAATATTAAAAATACGTGCCCTTTTTAATGAACATCGCTGAAAACATGTCCGATCGATCTCATTAATTATTTGACCTAATTACTCTGCCCTCTAATCGAACTCTTCCACAAGCAACCCACAGGATATAGAAAATCTGGTTGAAGTCAATTTTTGTTATAAATTCCCATTAAATAGTTTGTACCACTAATATCTCGAGATAATAAGCTAGGAGTGTAGCACGTGTGCCATATACAATACGTACGCGCTAGCTTCTTTCTTAATTGTTCAGCTTGTTTTAATTAGCATCTATGCTAGGTAGAGCCTACACGGAATTAAATTAATTAATTAGGTTTTGGGGTTAATCTTGGCTGAGGCCAATATAATTGGTAAAGTCCCTCATTAACAAGGCAAATAAGCCTGGTTAACAAAAGGGCAAGTGCTAAAAGTATACATGATCATATACATATGTACATAAATTAAAGTATACATTTAGTCAGTTTATATTAAATTTCAGTTTGATCTTTCAAGTTTAAAAATACAATTTTACTCCTAATATTATCAATTTTATTAAGCTGAAAATATTAATCCAATCACTATTCTAAAACTAAATAATGTTAAAATATACTTAAATATTGATTATTCAATATACTTATTTTTATATTTTAAAATTTAACTATATTTTATCATTATTTAATAGCATAATCTCCATTTAACTTTGTTGAATTATAATTTTCCATTTTAAGTTTAAATGATAAAATTAAACTTAACGTAAATTAAAAAAACCAAAACTTATAATTTTATATACAGAGGAAAACATATAGAAAAACTTATGTTATTAACCGAAAGAAATTAATAAAAAATATGGAACAGTGAAGAAAGTGATATGAAAAGAGGAGAGGGAAAAAAAGCAAAGCAATGTGGCCCATAAAATGTCTACTCATGTATGAGTAGCCCAATGACGTCGTGAAACTCCATCTTCTCTCCGCTCACATGCCTTTCTCGCTTCTTCTCTTCCTATTCCTTTCACCTTGATTACAAAACTTCTCACCCTTTCTCACTTTTCATTTCACAGAGAACATTTAATCAAAACCCATCAATTTGATCCATCTAGAAAACCACACCATGTCTGAGGGGTCATCGAGCTCCGGAGCGATGCCGGCACTG
>JANTPZ010034582.1:0-10986 GCA_025593235.1 Vachellia pachyceras
TGTGTGTGCGCGCGCGCGCGCAGTCATGTCAATGCCACTGGCAAGTGGATCTGGATGCACAAGTGACGAAGACTGCACGATTGAGTGCGCAGGACCTGGTTCTTGTGTAGAAGGCAAGTGTCAATGTGGTCAACCACTGAACCAGAAGCTCCATACTACCCATCCCAACCAGAAACTTCTTCATCATCAACACTGTGTTAATGGCCAACAATGCAGCAAAAAAGTCACTCTTGAACAATTTTAATTAAGCCTAATCTCATCTATCATTTGACATCAACATTTATTGTCAACCTATTGTTGTTGTTCTACTTTTAATTAATAATAATGCTAATAATATTTATGCCTCAAATGATATGATGTTCAGCAATGTTTTATCATCCAGTGGTTTTGAAAGTAGAATATACGCTTTTACAACTCATCCAGTGGTTTCATAATCCTACACGCTCTTATATGGATATTTGATAAGCAAATAAATACCCAACATTATTTAAATAAATGATCAACTAAGATCATTGAATGAGTCTCCTGCTCTTCAAATCAAGAGTGTTGGATGAGCGGAATGAGTTGTATTTTTAAACTTTCCTCTCTCATATAATTGTTGTATCAGGCATATAAATATCTTCCATCTCATCTCCGAAGTTGTACTCATCTTAGTGGCAGTAACACCTGTACATAAACGATTAATCTGAATCGCGTCCTAAGACACTGTCCTTAAGAGTTATTTCGAGACTACCGGTAAAGTAAGTTGCGGCACTCCTCGGATTCTTCTTGTAAGGATAGAGATACAGAACTAGTTGAAGGTAATAAAACTTAACAAGGTAAAAAGGCCAGAGGAAGGAAGAATAACGCTCAAAAGCTCAAGAGATACGTGTTGAGAACTTCAGTCTCATGCCCTTTTATAGGCTAGGGATCATAATGGGCACAGTTAAACACATTTAATCGCCATTAACCCATTCGTTGATGCACCTTAAGATAATTAAATGGGTGGTTTCATAGTCATTAACACACTTAATGATAATTAAAAGACGTCAGTGACAAATACTAAAGACTCATAATTGTTATTAGAATGACGAATTAATTAGACGAATATTTCTTATAAAGAGTGCCAGTACCGCAACTAACCTACGCACAAACGGGTAGGAAAAATCGCTGAATTTGTCTACAATTACCCTTTGTCGTATGTTAACATACTTCTCTTCTTAACCCATTTATAAATCCAAGATCACATTATTGTATATTTATTTAGATCACACAATTCCAAATAATGTGGGACTCTTTTTTTGACACACCCATACATAATGGGGGTGTTTGGGAAAGCTTCTCAACACCCCAAAAGTACGTTCAACAGTGTTTCGGCAAAACGAGATAATCTCCTTCACACATTTACCTCGTAAATGGTAAAAGTACTTCTCCACCGCTTTACCAGACAGACCCAATATGTACAAAAATAATAACATCATTTTGAGTTAAAAATGAAATTGTGAGTATTACTAATTTGGATATTGTTGCGGATGTTATAATCCTTATGTTTGAGTGCGCATTATATATAGTTTGATCTAATAAAAAGAAAAAGAAAACAAAAATGATGAGACAATATGAATTTTAAAATAACATTATAATTTGAACATGATAAATTTGACATTCGATTTTGAAGAGCTTTTGATTGGTAAAAATGTGAGATTCATGTGCAAAAGCAACCCTAAACCCTGAAAAATATATACTGTTTCTGTTAAAAAAAGAAAAGGAAGAAAAATACATATTGTTGAAAAACAAAAATACCATTGAAAGGGATGAAAGAATATTAATCAGTTATCAATTTTTTGCAATTTATTTTAAGAACATACTTACTTGTTAAGGGTTAATACAATATTTGGTCTCTTAAATTTATTATCATCTTTGTTTTAATCCATCAAACTTAAAGTAAGTGGTCTCAGTCTCTCAAATATTGGTCCCTACAATGTTGAGGGACTAAAATCACTTGTTTTAAATTTTGAGGATTAAAACCAAATGAGTTCAAATTTAAAGAACCAAAAATTGTATTGACCCTAATATTTAGATTTTTTTTTTCAAAAGCACCCTGTAGACCTTTTCCTACAGCGAATTTATTTTCAAATCTAAGTAATTTACATACACATTTTGTTAATAAAACATAATAAGATTCTTTATGGAAATATATAAAGTTAGTCATAATTTTGTGATTAATTTTACCTTTTTATATATTCAATAAAAAGCCAGTCAAAATTTGAAAAAGAAATTGTTCACTTGAAAAGTAATCAGAGTTATCAGTTATGAGATAAAATTAAAATACTAAAGAAACTCTCCTAAAATCAGAAAAAGGAAAAGAGCATTAGAATATCCTAATTATTTAATTCTGCATATTGATCATATCCTAATTATTTCATATTATGTTGGGAAATTTGGCTTTATAGTAATTGCACGAGATTCCCCCCCTTTCTCCCCAATAATAATTCTCTAAATTGGATATTTTGGCTTTGACATCTCCCAGAGAGAGAGAGAGAGAGAGAATTCTCTGATAAGTAAATTGTGATCACAATGGCGAAAGGCTCCTTCAAAATAGTTTCACTGTTACTCATCTTCATTGTCACAGTAGGATGTAAGTTATCTGTTATTTAGTATTCCTTCATTACGGCTTGTTTCCATCCTCTTTCTAAAATCTAGGTTTTGTTTCAAAACCTAGATTTTACCCGAAAATCTAGGTTTTGTCCAAGCAAAAAAATTTCAGAAAAGCTATTTTGGTTACAAAATCTCGGTTTGAAACCTATGTTTTCCTCTTTCCAATTTTTTTCATTCTTTCTCTTTCCTCTTTCCTACTTTTTCTTTCTTTCTCGTCCCTCTCTCATACTTTTTCTTTCTTCTCTTTCCTATTTCCTACTTTTTATTTTTTATCTTTCCTCTTTCCTATCAACTTTTTTGCCTCGGAATCCGTAAAAACTAATAACTTTCCAAACATAAATCACTTTTTAAAACCTAGATTTTACCTCGAAATCTGTAAAAGCAATTTTCCAAAATCTATTCTCCAAAACCTAGATTTTACCTCGGAATCTGTAAAAGTTATTTTCAAAATAGTTTCCAAACAAGCCCTGATTTTAAAACTTATGACATTTAATACATTCCCATGGTTTCATGCATTTCGTTTAACCTCTTACCAATCAGAATATATGAGTTGGAAGACTAGTCCCTTAGGTAGAAGTGACCCATGAATTTATAAATCACATTTCATCTGTACCGCTCTCGACGCAGAATTCAGAACATTTTTTACCAAAATAATTTGAATCCTCATCGTATAATGGACAAGAGACTATTATAATTATATTATGGTTTTATATAAGAATTTAGTTAAGGTTTTAGAGAAAAATATCATATAATTGTTAAATATAACTTAACACCGTTATTTTTTGTGGTGGATCTAACGCACACTATTTTTTTAGCATATGCATGTAATAGTGTTAGCTTACATTAACATTCATAACATTTTTGCTCCAATTTTAAATGCTTATGAATGTTTTTGCACCTCTAAATGCATTCTGGCAGAAGCCTATATGTATTTTCATATCTAACACTTTAGGTCACATTTGGTACCATGAAATTTGAAGGTATGGATATGGAAATGAAATTGATTTCCATATCCATGCATGTTTGGTACCATGGAATTTGCTGCCACATGGAAGCCAATTCCACCAAAATCATGGATTTACAATTCCATCTTAAAAGCTTGGATTTGTAAATCCATAAAGATAATTCCATCTAAAAAATTTTTTTAATTTGATTTAGGTAGTTTTAAAAGTTAAAAAAAAAGATTTTTTAATTTAGAAAGGCTTTTAGGTCTTTTCATCTAAAAATCATACATCATTTCTATGATATACCAAACATACTTTTAAACCTCATTTCCACATCCACATCCATTTCCATATCCATATTCATCGAAATAAATTCCGCGTACCAAACAAGGCATAATATAATTTTGTAACTAATGTGTGCAGTGTTATCATCATTGGAAAGTGTTGATGGATTATGCCAAAGTGATGGAGATTGTGATAAACTCAAGTGTGGGAAAGGACATGGAAGTTGCAGAGAAAGTGCTTGCTATTGCCATCTTCTTCCCAACAACAATAATAACAACAAGAAGCAGCAGCAGCTTCATTTTCAACAAGAACAAGAAGGAAACTGTGTTACTACAGATGACTGCACTAAATCTAAATCCCCTTGTGCTTACCAATTTTGCTATAGGGAATGCCTCAATGGAAGGTGTATTTGTCACTGTTAATCAAATTATGTTAATCAATCACTGTTGAAAATTGTGACCACATGGTTTCACATTATCATGCCATCAACTAATTTACATACTGTGATGGTTTCCTGTCCTTTTGAGTGATTTTCATGCTTAATGAGAATAAATATGTTAAATTAATTTTATCTCGCAGAAGCACTGCAGAATTTAGTGACTATCTTACTGAGGGAACATTGTTAAATGGCTAAGATTGGATTGTAATTGATAAAAGTTATGGATACATTACATGCCACAATAATCAAATTAGTCTTGATCACACAAATAAAATAAACCGTATCCGTTTGGGAAGGAGGAAAGAAGTACTTTTATGTAAATCGAGGTAAATATATAGAGTAGATTATCTCATTTTACAGAAAAACATGGTTAAATCACGTTTGGCTTTTTGAAACGTTGTTTCAAACAAGTTCATTATATATTCATGCTATTAAAATAAAAGTATAATATTGGGCAACTCAATTTAGCATGAACAAGAGCTCTCACCCCATTTAAGGGTATGATTGCATTTGCGTTTAAGAATCATATTTAATCCAAACGAAATTCCTTTCGTATGTTTAACTTATTATAAGAAAATGTAACTTAGATACTATTTATTGAAATGTTTTAAGTTGAAGCTATGATTACAGAGGATTATAACAGAGAAAATGAGTTTAATATAACTAACAGTATAAGCAGTGAGATTTTTTTTTTTGGAACTAGACTACCTTTTTAATATAAGTAACTCAGTACAGAAGGCTATTAAGCTACAAGGTCGGCAATAAATTATTTTTTATGTTTGGCAAATATAGTGCACATAAAAAATTTATTTAATTATTTTAATGATTAACAAATGAGAGAGCAGAGGAGAGCCCACAAGAAAACGAGGAAAGAAAAGGAGATGCAGACGACGGAGAAGGCAACACAGAAGCTCTCGATTTTGCCGGTGGAGTTGGGTGGGCCGTTAATGGCCCTAGTGGCAGCCATAAAGGCGGTGAGGACGGGAAAAACGAAGGCATGAAAGGTATGGGGACGTCCCCTGAAGACGATGGTCGGAACTGGGTATTCTCCGATGTACTCGTAAGGAAGTTGAACCAGGCCGAGCATCACCGTCAGGCAAACTCCGATGACGCACTCTATCACAGTGATCCGAGGGATTTTGCCCAAAGGGGTGACGTAGAAGACGCGTTCTTGATGAATCATTGACCCCAGAGAATCATTGACCCCAGAGAGAGAGAGAGAGAGAGAGAGAGAGAAGGGAGAGGGTTTTGGTGGTTTAAGAGTTTGATGGAGACGTTGGTGTGTTGTGATCTGTGTGTTTGGAGATGGCAGAGTTACATTATATATAAGTTAAGGCAAAGCGCTTGAAGGGCTGTTTCGCCGTAACGTCGATGATCCTTCTGGGAAGATTTGTCCCTCGGAAATTCAACAGACTAGAAACTTCTGGGAAATGAGTGGAAGGGAAAAAGACTAATAAGTGGGTCCCAGTGGCTGGGAAAAAAACAAAGTGGGGTGGGGCCCACAGAAGGCAAAGACATAGAAGCCGGACGGAGACTCGGTGGGATTGAGTGGACTCGAGGGTAATTAAAATTTGGGTTAATTTATTTTTTTTGAAATGACAAATAAAATACCTTGAAAATAATAAATCTCATAATGGTGATTTAAAATTTAAAAATCAAGTGTGGTGATAGTTTGTCACGTGTCTTTAATAAAGTTTATAAAATGATTTGAATGGCTCTGTAACTCAAAAAAGTAACATTTTACAATGTTTGATTTGATGAGAAAATAGTAGACTTCATTCGAATGAAAATCACTTTCTAAATCGCACAAAAAGTGTGGTTTTAAAAAGTGGTCGACTTCATTCAAATGAACCAAATGAAAGACACTTTCTAAACCATACATAAAAGTGCAGTTTAAAAAGTAGTGTATTTCATTTAGTTATTGCCATTCTAACACTTCTTGAGGCAAGAGGGATTCCATTAGTAAACGTAAAGTTTATGGTTGACTAATATTGCTCATCATTATTTAGCTAGTGCATTTATTTTTCTCGTCATATATATAGAACTAATTTCGAGATTATGAATCTATATAAAATAAACGGTTTAGAAAGTCTAAACTCATTCGAATGAGTTTTAAATTTATTCAAATGAGCTTTAAGTTCATTCAAATGAGTTTAGACTTTCTAAACCACATATAAAATAAACGGTTTAGAAAGTTTAAATTCAAAACACTATAACTTCTTCGTTTGAACTCCAAATATAACGAATAACCTATCGTTGGGAAACCCTTTGAGTTTACTTTCAAATGATACAAATTTTAGAACAATTGGATTTTTGTTTAAGATATATCATCAAAAATTTAACATATATAAGGAATATGTTTTATTCCTGATGTATGTTATGTTTTTTAATGATATATCTCAAACCACATATCCAATTGATTTCTAATCTGTTTCATTTGAAAGTATATTTAAATGGTTTTCTAAGCATAGGTCATTCGTCACTGTTTATTTTATAAACGGTTTAGAAAGTCTAAGCTCAATTGAGTAAACTTAAAACTCATTCGAATAAATTTAGACTTTCTAAACTTTATATAAAATAAACAGTTTAGAAAATCATATTCATTCGAATGAAGTTCACTACTTTCTAAACAAATGGACTTCATTCAAATGAATACATGGTTCATTCGAATGAAGTACACTACTTTCTAAACTGTAATTTTTTTGTGCGGTCTCATAAGTGACCTTCATTCGAATGAGCCCATGGTTCATTCGAATGTAATCAACTACTTTCTTACCAAATCAAATATCGTAAATTGTTGTCTTTGTGAGTTACAAGATCTTTCAAGTTATTTCCTTTTAACTTTACTAAAGACACGTGAAGAACTTTCTTTACTTCGAACTTTTAAATTTCGAATCACTATTTTCAAAGTAATTTATCTATCATTTTCCCTTAATTTTTCTTGTCCTATATTTCCCTCATTCTCATTTTTATTTTTTAAATTTAAAATAAATAGTCTAAATTCCCAAACTGTAAAATTATCCATATATTTATTAAAGTATAAGAATTAACCAATTTTTAAATGAAATGTAATTTAAAAGATATAATTAAGCTTTATAATTTTGACTTAATTATAATTCAAAGCTTGCACTTCAACTTATTGTAACTTACTCCTCGATTTTAACCATTTTATAATTTATTATAAACTAAAATTATACAATTTATAATAAAAGGTTGCTTCAAATAAAAACTATAAAAAAAATAAATTGCACTTAATTGAAGATTTTACGTGTAGATATTGAATTACAATTAAATTAAAACGATAAAACATTTATTTTCCCAAAATTTAAAATATTTATATTTATTTTTGATAATATCTTTCATTAATTATGTTTTTTTTAAAATGAAGGATAAAATGATAATAAAAAGTATTCTTTTTGATATTTTCAAGGAAGTAAAAATAGCTTGAAAACAAATCTAAAACCTAAAATGGTTATTATCAGTACAAACAAAATAAAGGGAGTATAAGAAATAAAAATACCCACTAATAGCATAAAAGCGAAATGCTCCTAAAAATCCAACTTCAAACATTATGTTATATAATCCACACTGGATAGTTAATTGTAGGTTTGATTAGAGTTGTAAATACCAATTTTTATGTATGGCATGAATTGTAAAATCACTATGCAATTTGAGTTGCAGTAGCATGCATCCCTACAGCCATAACTTACAAGTTCTTACATTTTTCCCCAATCGCATGTATTCCCTTATTCTACTCCAAGCAAAGCATTAAATGTGAACAATCAGCAATTTGATTCAGCATCCTCCAATTTACTTGGAAACTAACATGTTGAGAACTGATGTGTTTCAGCATTGTAGCCTTACAGTAAGAGCTAGATGTAGTTTATTAGAGTTTTCATGATATACAAAAATATATATGCAAATAGATAACATCATAGATCAAAGTTGAAATACTTCTTTGATTTAGCCACCTATCTCATTATAGGATCGAATCTGCAATCTCTTGCTTATAAGTGAGCGGGCGCGATCAATCACAGTTGATAAATTTGAAGATCCTAATCCAAAAGAGTTATATGCAGCTTGAAACTTGAAAGACACAACATAGAACTAAGTATAATCC
This sequence comes from Vachellia pachyceras, assembly GCA_025593235.1. NCBI lineage: Eukaryota > Viridiplantae > Streptophyta > Magnoliopsida > Fabales > Fabaceae > Vachellia > Vachellia pachyceras. The sequence goes on from JANTPZ010034582.1 coordinate 8,423, forward strand.
AGAATGTTCAGCCCTGGCTCTGCTTCACCAGTCTTTTCAAACAGACCCATGAAGCATAAAGGAACCATGGACGAAGTACATTTTTGTTGCACCATGCTCGTATAATCTAACAGATTAAAACTTATCAGATTATGAAAAATTTGGTGCTTTCTCACACATAGTTAGCTTCTCCTATATCAGACATGCAAGGAATCTAAGAAAAGAACAAGCATGCCCAAGAACTCTCATCCATTTATCAATGGATCCGTTTCGCAAACTGCCATAAGCCACTTATAAGTGCTTATTCACATAAGTTGAAGCAAATATGTGGAGGAGATTATCTCGTTTTGCGGAAAAGCACCGTTGAATGTGCTTATGAAAATAAGTCAGCCCATTCCAAACAAGGCCAATAAGAAAAAAAAAATGCAATAAAGAAGCTGATATCCAAAAGCATATAATACAATTTGAACAACTTTTGGAGAATGACTAATTTGAAAACTTTAGAGGTCCTTCTGTACCTGTCACTTCATTGGCGATCAAATAGTATAAACAATTTGTGACTATCTTTGATCCGCTCTTGCACAGAAGAGAGAAGTATTTCTCCCTTTTTTTTTTTTGGTTTGGAGAAATTGTCAGAAAGGAAACAGAGACCTAATTCCCCAAAAATTTAGTTCTCAAATAATTCTATCATATGCTCAGTGGAAATAAAGCTACTACTAGTTAGAACCAAATGACAGCAGCAAAGCAATCAGAGAACTTTGAAGGCTTAATGGATTAAGTTATTCCACATCACATTCAGACATAAAAATCGTCTCATCATTTTGCCTCGCTTTATGCTGAAAACAAACCTTAAGATTTGAAAACTCACAAGCAAATCAGGGGAAAATAAAAAAAACCCCATCTTTCTCTTTCTCTATCAGAACATTCTGGTCCTTACAGAATACAGAGTACTCAGCTACTAGAGAAACAATATGAACGATTGCATGCAAGTATTCAACTAACAAGTTTATCACATCAAGTGATCCCCAAAAAGAACAACAACATTTCTAGCACACAATACAGTTTATGTGGAACTTAGAAGAGAGAAGGAATCAAGCATTTTAAATCCAGTTAGATTCTACATCAAAGCATTTAGAGAGCTTTGAAGATGGGAAAGAAAGAAACAGCAATTTCGTTACAGCAAAACCTCACATAATATTCATAAGCGTTTTCACCAAAAAGAAAAATGCACAAAGTGTTTATGGAAATTTCTCGTCGTTTGAGCTTGAAGATGGTCTCCTCGGTGAAATTTATAGCGAAGGACTCGCCGCCGCTTCTTATCAGGGGACTCGTTGCTCAAGGGATCCGAACCCGAGGATCTATTTAAAACGGGTATAATTTATTTGGGCCTACCACCATTCTTTTGTGGCCCATTCTAAAAAAGATACGAGTTCATAAAATTAAATAAAAATATAATCTTTGACCAACATGAATAGATGTTTCATAAGGACTTTAATACTTTTAATTATCACTGTTAAGTTACGAAGAAAAACTTAAAAATTGTTAAAAATATAGAGATAAAAGCCTGACCTATATACTTGTATTCAATTTTGTTTTAAATGCGTATTTTTTTTGATAAATTTTGGTTTTAATTCATATACTTAATATTAATTAATATATTTAAGTAATTCAAATTATCCAATTCACATGCCACTAAAACCAATTCATGTAAACTTGGGGCCAAAATGACTAGTCCATCCATGTCTTTATATCGCAGAGGTGTTGGCCGGAAATAAAAAATCAAAGAAAGAAAGAAAAGCGTCAAGATGCTTATAAATTAAACGGCACCGTTTTATCATATCTTACGCGATCGTGGCCGTTCGTTTCAGTGTAGCATCCTCACCATCTGGCATCGATGAGTTCGGAGCTGCGACAGGTCGACGTGTTCCGGTGTTCGGCGATGGAGGTCTGCGTAAGGTGCTCCGCGACCTTCTTATTCTGATTATCTTTGTTACAGAATAAGAAAGAAGGAGAGAAGGTTAGAGAGAAGGGAGAGTGTTTGCGCAGAAAAGAGACGGGAGAAATGTGAATACCATTCCAAAATCATAACTGACTACTGACAAGTGGGATACAAATAGCAGTGGGTCATGCCTGTCGTATGCCCCTAACCGTATGCTAAATATAAAGACAAATATATCCCTCAACCTCACGTTATTACAATATCACCTCATAACAATACCCTCCCCTTAACAGCATCCTTGTCCTCAAGGATTAAACGAAGAACGAAATCGAGGAAAATGAGAGATGAAGTCATTCCATGCTTCCCACGTGGCTTCTTCAGGCAACTCCCCTTCCCAGTGGACCAGCACCTGTGTGTGGGGTTTATGGGCTCGGGGAATCACGCGGCGGTCCAATATGGCGTATGGGACTTTGGATTGTGGTCCATCAACTGAGTCCGTCGGTAGTGGGATTGGGTTCATAGATGGGTCAGGACACTTCTTCAGTAGCGAAACATGAACAGTAGCATGGATCCGTGAAGTAGGAGGCAGTTCCAATGTGTATGCGACGTCACCCACCTTGGCTAAAACACGAAAGGGACCATAATA
>JANTPZ010034583.1:0-14060 GCA_025593235.1 Vachellia pachyceras
TTTTCTAATATCCTAATTTCTTTCTTTAACTTTCTTATTTTTATTCCTTTTCTAGGCATAAACTATATAGTACAAAATCAACAACACAATAAATAAACAGATAATAAGTGAACTTGATAAACACAATATGAAATAACTAGGGATCAAGGTTTTGTATTATTTTAATTCTCAAGCTCTGATACCATAGATGATCAGCTAGTTATATGCCCATAAAGGAAGTCCCCCAGGGATGACCAAAGATAATCCGGGTCATGGAATAATATAATATAAAAATTTTATTATAAAATTATTAATAAAAATTAATACATTTATTATATTTTATTTCATTATTTATCTTTTAAATTTTGTAACTACTATTTTATCACTAATTAATTTAGTATAATTTTTTAATAATTACAAAATAATAATTATTATTTAAATTTGTGAATTTCTTAATAAATTTGTTACTATTAATTTTAATTTTGTAGTTATATTTAATAAATTTAATTAATTATATTATATTTGAAAATAAAAATGCTTACATATTTTTATGCGGTGTAAAAGGTATTGTTTTTATTATATAATATAATATAATAATATTAAAAATATATTATCTAATTAAATATAATATTAATATATTGCTATATACATATATTATATATTTATAGATATATAAAATAAATTTATAAAATTTATATTAATATATTGTCCTTTTTTAATTTCTTCAGTTAGAATTCTTGTTTGTCTAACATTTTCATCAAGATTTTGTTGTCTTATTTGATTTCTATTTATTTCTTCTTGTTCTAATTGATCCAATATTCTTATCATATTTATTTGTGGAGTTTCCTCTATTGGTTCTATTTTATTTTCTATTCCTAATATTTTCATAATTTGCTTTAAACTTCCTTTTATATAAGCTAATTCATTTGAATTATTTTTTATTTCTTTTTTCTAATCATATAATTTTTGTTCTATGGGTTTTGCTAATTCCAATAGTGGTTAGATAAAGGAATAAGAACAAATAAATTATGTAATAAAATTTTAATCAAATGGAAAAGCGATATGTCTTATTATGATTATGAAATTGAATATATAAAAGGACAAAATAATTTGATTGTAGATTATCTTATTTTTTTAATAAATTTATTGCCATTAATTTTACTTTTTTAATTATATTTAATAAATTATATTATTTTCAAAAATAAAAAAATGCTTGTGTATTTATAATGTAACATAATAATATTAAAAATATTTTATCTTATTATATATATAATATTAATATATTACTATATACATATATTATATATTTATAATATACAAAAGAAACTTATAAAATTTAATGTATTTTATTATTATTTTTGTCCTTTCTATATTGGTTATTGCTTTATAGAGTTTTATTATTTTGTTTCTTCTAATTTTATATCTTTTAATTAACTGAGCATCTAAGGCTAGGGTTTCTATGTCAATCAAATTCTTATAGATTGCACGGATTTCCATGAAGTGTAAAAGTAATATAGTTTTATAATTTTTTTAAAAAACGAATTTATTATATTTTATTATAAAATTACTAAAATAATTTTATTGTAAATTTATTAATAAAAAGTAATACATTTTTATATTTATTTCACTATTTATCTTTTAAATTATGTAACTAATTTTTATTACTAATTAATTTAGTATAATTTTTTAATAATTACAAAATAATAATAGTTAGTAATTAAATTTAGTAATTATTTTTTAATAAATTTGTTACCATTAATTTTAATTTTGTAATTATATTTAATAAATTATATTATTTTCGAAAAAGAAAAATTCTTGTGTATTTATAATATAATATAATAATATTAAAAATATATTATCTTATTATATATAATATTAAGATATTACTATATACATATATTATATATTTATAATATACAAAATAAATTTACAAAATTTATATATATAATAACGAAATATAATATAATTATATTTTAAAAATAAGAATTTTTATCAATATTTTGAAAATCTAATTCTTTTAAATCGCACGGATTTCCATGAGGGGTAAAAGTAATATAGTTTTATAAATTTTTTAAAAAACGAATTTATTATATTTTATTATATAATTATTAAAATAATTTTATTATAAATTTATTAATAAAAAGTAATACATTTTTATATTTTATATCATTATTCATCTTTTAAATTTTGTAACTACTGTTTTTTTTACTAATTCATTTAGTATAATTTTTTAATAATTACAAAATAATAATAGTTATTGATTAAAATTATTAATTATTTTTTAATAAATTTATTACCATTAATTTTAATTTTTTAGTTATATTTAATAAATTATATTATTTTCGAAAATAAAAAATGCTGTGTATTTATAATATATTAATTTTAAAAATATATTATCTTATTATATATATAATATTAATATATTACTATATACATATATTATATATTTATAATATACAAAAGAAATTTATAAAATTGAAAAATTTATATTTTAATAACAAAATATAATATAATATTACATTGCACTTTTACAGTGCATGGATTTTTCTACGATGAAAGATATATTTAAAAAAAAATTAAGTTAGACTTTTAAACCGTTGCTTTCTAGGTACGGTTTATAAAGTTTACTTTCTACACCGTACTTAATTTTATCCAGTTTAAAAATGTCTCGTTAAAATACAATTTTTATTTTTCAACTCCTTCACTCTCCTGCCAAAACTGAACACTTCTCATCATGATTATAGAGGTATTCAAATAATTTCCTTTAAACTTGTCTAAAGATACACGATGAACTATCATCAGTCTGGGATTTAAAATTTTAAATCACATTTCTAGGATTCACTATTTTCGAGACACTTTTTCCGTCATTTTCCTTTCATTTAATTGCCGTCATTCTTATTCTTTAAATGGGAGGCGTGATGAGAGACACGTAGATTTCAAGGGCAGATTAATAATTTTGAAATTTTTTTAACATAAGTTTAATTCAAATTGGTCCTAAAATTGCAAAAAAAATTTGAAGTTTAAGACAGACACACACACACAACACGTATGTTTAGTCAATAATTCAATATGAATTGGCGGACCTAGGAATACTATAACTATCAATTAAACCTTTAATGACATTCTACAAATGAGGGTCAATCTCTAGAAAGGGAAAAGGCAGCTTAATAAAAACCTCCCTCCTATTCCATTTGAAGACATTTTCCACAAACTAGGGCTATATAGTACACAGGCCACCCCGGGATGGCACTTTCTCAAAATACAGGGAACCTGAGAAAATTAAAGAATCACTAAATCGGCACACATGGTAGAGACACCAACATAATGTTACCTGCTAGAGCTGCTTAGCCGTTTCAGAAGAGAGGGCGCTAGAGCAGGCTGGCCGCCACTAAAAATGACAATCTTCAGAACAATCATGTAGCTTATAGGCCAATCCCAAAATAAAGAAGGGACCCAAAAGATTATGTGAAGACAACTGAATCTAGAATCTTTCTCGTATATTTGATCCCTTCTGATCACATAAACCACCCTCGGCCACCATTAAAAGGCGTCGCTGCCAGCAGCTTCTATTTCTTTGACACAACTGAGTTTTCATATGCAAACAGCTTATCCGGTGTTGTTGGCAACTTCAGCAGCTCTTGTCTCATCATTTCCATCACGGCTGCTCTTCGCCGAGAGTTTGACTGCTGCTGTAACCTCCTTAAATGTTCTTTCAGATCTCTGAAGTAATCAAACAAAAAAAATGAAAAATGTTAGGCATGCATGAAAAGTCACTGAAAGTAACTCGGAAATGGCTATCAATGCTTGACCCGCATACTTGCAGCGTGGGACATGGCACTTGGATTCTTTGCAAACACAAGCATGAAGTTGCAGCAAATACCACATTTCCTTGCAAAGAACCATGGATGGTATTGCATACTTACTGGGTAAAGAGTATGTTTCTCTCTATGATGAATTGGATGCCTTTCTCTTTCTTCACGCTTTTGTTCTGCTTCGTAACATCTGGGAAACCGCATAATAGAAATTAGATCAGAAAATAAGGTGAATGGACATGCAAAATTATCACCAAGAATTTAGCAGATTAGAGCATAAGAAAAGACCCCTAGACAATGCAACAATAAATGGAACAGAGTTTCCAGTCTATACATGCCCATAATATGTATTTGTTGGGGGGGAAGCTTCGTGACAATTGAAACGTGTCATTAGCGTAAATCCAGCTGTGCCATACATAGTATTGGACCTCAAAGTGTCCAGTACCATCAAGGGGTCAATAGAATGAATAAATGTTGATTTTCATAGGCTAAAAACTCGCTAAAGAAATTCCTGCCTTTAATTTAGAGACACGGGGGATTATGGTAGTATTAGATTTTCTTATAATGTCCAGTTTTCCTTTATATGGTAAATCGTAATCTCATTTTCTTATAATGTAACGTACAGGGCAGCCAAACAGCCTCATATGTATCATACCTTTCACTAACCCATTTCTACCATTTATTTAACCTAGGAACCCGGATTTTTCATCTTGCTAAAACCAAACTCCCATAGAACCCATGTCAGAATTAAGATGATACGATTCTGACAATGTACTATGCTGCTAACATATTTTAAACCATATTAGGTTGACACACTACATGAAAACATATGTTGAATAAGGTTTGACTATCCTCACTTGTCACATATCTGAAAATTTGTGCACTGGTTGCAAACCCAACGGTTGCCTGATACCATTAAAATACAACAGTGACTGCAAGCATGCTGCAAATGAACCATGATAAAATCTTCCTTCATCGGGCTAATGGTTTCACCAAGCTGTAGAAACATAAAAGATTAGTTAAAAAAATAATAATAATCTTCATACTGAGAAACACAACCAAATTTTTATACGAGAAACTATAAATTATTTAAATGTATACTAGAAACATAATTTGCAAGGCATTTATTTCGCCCATAAGGACAATTGGTGGTAAAGAACTAAAATAGGAAATTACTTTATGCATTAGAAGTAGATCTTTTGATGCAATTCCAGAGAGATCTGACTGACCAGATGCCTTTAAAGCCCTCTTTGTTATAGTCTTTTTAGTTGTTCCTTTCTTATTCAATTTTCTGCCATCTTCTTCTTGGTTAAGCTGATAAATCAAATCCTCTGCAGCCCCGGGCCAGTAATCACCATCAAAATAAGGAAGTCTTGCAGCGGTAACCTTAGCTCTGCATTCACCAATAGATACAAAGAAATGGTCATACAAGTTGGTGAGATCGACCACAATACCCTCTTTGGCAGCTTTCCTTAACATTGATAAGTACTTGAAGAAACAAGTCAACAAGAATTGAAGTTAAACATGGGGGAACATTTTATGAATTTCCGGATCACAATATAAAATATAATCTTCACCCTTCAATGGAGGACATGCCCAAATATAGCAGCTGGTAAAACCACGTTTCTTATAATATTCGAGGTATACAATCTTTTTTTTTTGAATAACCAGGCAAGCAAAGCTTGAGAGTTCAACAGTTACATTGCAGATCCATTAGGTAAATAGTTCCCCGAACACATCCTCAAATCATACCATAGAAGTTCGCTACAATAAGCTGGCGAATCCTGAAGATGAACTCTACCTATCCTGTTCCCATGCCCATTCTTAGCTATGCAATCAGCACAAACAAGGGCTTCCCTATAACAATGTATTATCTCCAAATCCCATTCTCTCATAATAAGAGTGTGGATGTCCCTAATGACCTGATATAACGGGTGTGTAGGACCACAATCTAAGAAAACTAGCTGAATGGCTTCCAAGGAATCAGTGTATAGTTTCGCCTTCTCATGCCCCTTAGATTGACATAACACTAATCCTTCCTTTATAGCTTGAAGTTCTGCTTCTGTAGTTGTAGCAAAGCCAAGATTGGCTTGAAACCCTCCATTCCAGTTCCCCTGCTCATCCCATAGCAATCCACCGCATGTGGCGTTATGGTGCTGATCCACAGATCCATCCACATCAATTCTCATGTATCCCATCGGTGGTAGACTCCACTTGCAGTTTGCTCGATCAGGAATCTTATATATTGCATGCCTAAAACGTCCATTCTCTACTCCTTCCATAAGACTATGAATACATCTATTAGTAATCTCCTCCGGATAATGAGCACTATTCTGATCAAAAGTTTTTGCGCATTGATTCTTCCATATCATCCAACAAGCAATCGCAAAGACTTTAATCCATTCCCACCTGGACACCTTCCTTGCTTGCGGTTCATTTGTTAAGTTCCAGCCAATCCAATCCTGCAAATCACTATCAAAAAAAGTAATAGCATATAAAGGGTTAATCAGCTGTAACCACACATTTCTAGATAGCTCACAATCTCTCAGGGTGTGTATAATAGTTTCCTCACCACCATACTCATTAGGGCACTCACTAGTGTTTGAAACATTACATTTCATTCTTAGCGAGTTGGTTGGTAATCTCTCATATAAAACTTGCCACATAAAATACTTGATTTTTTCAGGGATATCCCACCGCCAAATACTCTTCCAGTCAGATATATTAGAATGAATATGATGAGCGTAAATTAATTTATACGCTGATTTCACACTAAAAGTCCCATTTGATGTTTTTCTCCAACAAATGATGTCATCCTCAATGCCTCTGGGGGGACGCACCGATTGGATGTAAGGGATAACCCAAGCAGGGAGAAAGGTGTACCATTTCTGAAGATCCCAGGTTCCCGTCGGAGTAAGAAAATCACTTACCACCTATTCACCATCCAACAGATGCATATTCCTATCCACATAATCTCTCAGAGGTCTATACAGAGGAGTCCACAGCTCATCCCAAACCTTAGTATTTAAATCGCTCCGGATCTTCGATCCCATCCCCTTGAAAACTTATCCCAACCCGACGTTATGGCATGCCACACTGCCGATTGATTACTTTTCTTTGTGACCTTAGGAATTTTCCCATTACCACACTTATATTTGCACCAAAGACATCGAACCCACAGAGCCTGCGGTTAGGTTAACATGCCCCAGCAGAGTTTCCAAATGAAGGCCTTATTTTGACAAATAAGATCCTTTATTCCCAATCCACCTTCCCCCTTCTCAGCTTTTAGAGTTTCCCAGGCGATGAGGCGCATTTTCTTAATTTCCGGATTTTGATTCCAAAAGAATCCTCTACTAGCTTTTTCAATGTCCTTTAACACTCCCTTAGGTAGAATCATGGTCTGCATCTGATAAGCAGGTAAGGTGGACAAGACAGATTTAATAAGAACCGTTCTCCCTGCCATATTTAGCAATATGCCCTTCCAACTTGACAGCTTTTTATTTACCTTTTGCATCAACAGGGAGAATAAGCTTTTTACCACTCTTTTGTGCAGCAGAGGCATACCAAGATATTTTCCCAAATCCGAGGACAGACGAATGCCTAGAGTCTGGCTGAATTGAAGAGCACTGGTTGCACAAACATTCCTAGATACAAACATTTTAGACTTATCCAGGTTTATCTTATGCCCAGAGGCCCTATAGAACAAGTCATAATCTCCTTCATCATTACCATCTGATCTTGAGAGACTTCACATAGGAGCACTAAATCATCAGCAAAGAAAAGATGCGATATGTCAAGACCCCTCGTACTTATGGCCATGGGTTTCCATCTCTTACGATGAACTTGTTGATGGATCAAATGCCCTAGCCTCTCCATACAAAGAATGAAAAGGTATGGGCTCAGAGGATCACCTTGTCTCACTCCCCTAGTGGGTGAGAAAGCCTCAAAGGGTCTGGCATTCCACATCACTCTCATTGACGCCATGGAAACACAACTCATAAGCAGACGCACAAAATCCTCTCTTAATCCCAAGCTGGTCAGAGTAGAGTATAAGAACTCCCAATCCAATCTATCATAAGCCTTTTCCATATCGACTTTAACTGCCACAAAGTCTTTACCACTCCTTTTGGTTCTCATAGTGTGTATAGCTTCCTACGCAATTATTATGTTGTCACAGCTTTGTCTTCCTTTAATGAAGTTGCATTGGCTCGGCATAACCAGATAATCCATTATTTGCTTGAGCCTATTAGCAAGAAGCTTACTGATAATCTTATAGCTGACATTACATAGAACTATTGGTCTAAACTCCTTCAAACAATTTGGATGATCTACTTTAGGAATCAGGACAATATCAGTCTGGTTAATTTCTCTTAATTTCTCCGGGGTTTCAATCATATCCAGCACCATTTGGCTAACCTTCTCCCCTATATTCATCCATTAATTTTGAAAGAAGTGCGCATGTAACCCATCCGGCCCGGGAGATTTAAAGGCCCCCAACTCAAAAGCAGCATTTTTAATGTCAACCACCGTCACCGGCCTTTGCACCTGGAGAAGGTGATCAACACTAAGAGTAGGGAAATGAAAGGGCCAATCCTGAACCTGAACCACATTAGGGTCTTTAGAGTATAAGTCCTGGTAGAATCTTTGGGCCATGCGACTAAGTTCTTTAGTATCCGTGACCCTATTTCCCCTGTCATCTTCCACCGCCTCAATTATATTCCTTTTCTCCCTCATCTTAGCTGAGGCGTGGAAGAAACTGGAATTCCTGTCTCCCAGCTTAAGCCACTTACATCGAGCCTTTTGAAACCATAAAACTTCCTCTTGATTGCTCAACTTTATAAAATCCTTCCATAACCCTTTTTCAATTCTTCCTAAACCATTCCAAGGGTTCCTCTGTCTCGCTCTATCTATACCTTCAAGTCTTCTTATGATCTCCTGCTTCTTCCGCGGAATGTTTCCCACTACCATCTTCCATTCAGTAGCTTTAGATTGAAAATTTGGCCGACCCTCCATCCAATCCTTTTCTTCCCAAGATTCCTGAACAACCTTATTAAAATCAGGTTCCATACTCCAAGCTGCTTGATATTTGAACCTCTCATTCATTTTAGGCCTTCCATCCGTACCCCCGGCCACGACTATAATTCTATGATCAGAATTGAAGCGAAGGTGGTGAAAAGCTTAAAACTGGGGGTGGGCCAAATCCCACTCCAAATTACAAAGAGCCCAATCCAGCCTCTCCCTAATACCTTCCCTTTCCCAAGTAAACTTATCCCCCACAACTGGAATTTCCAAAAGACCGCATCCATTAAAGCACGATTGAAAAGTGTTAAAATCACCTAAAATCATCCATCCAGATTGCATTCCTCCTGCTAGGTCCCTAAGAGACTCCCATAGACTTTTCCTTTTCTGAACAGAGGTGTCTCCATAAATGAAGGTCACAAAGAAAGAGTCAGCAGCACCTCTATCACTAATCACTAATTTTACAATGCATTAATTGAGTGCTAGAACTAACATACTCCACTTCAAACTCACTCTCATTCCAAAGGACCCAAATACCTCCAGCAAACCCCGTTGCCTCAATACGGATCCAGCTTGAAAAGCCCAACTTACGCACCATTTTCTTAGCGCGATCTCCACTAATTCTACTCTCAATAAGACACAGAATATCAATTCCATATTTCTTGATTACTTCTCTAATCAGTCGAGGGAACGCTTTCCCACCTGCCCCTCAACAGTTCCATGATGCCACAATCATTAAAGACATCAAAGACAAAAGGAAAAACCACTGCCACTTACCTGTTAGGAGGCTCTCCTTCAGCCTGACGCTCCTTGCTCTCATCCTCCTTCTTTTCTGGCCCATTAAATTCCTTTAAGCTTCGGCCTCCATCTCCATCCACGGATCCAGACTGAGGCCCACCTGAGACCTTCCTATTTGGGCTTTGGTGTCTTTTAATTCCTAGCTCCATTTCCCCTTCTTCTTTTCACTTTTTCCTCTTCGAAATCTCGGCCCATACTGGCCCTTGGACTATTATATTTGGGATATCATTATTTTGGCATCCACTAACAACCACATGGGCCCTATTCGAACCCTTTTTCAGCCCAGCTTTATTTGCCCAAGAAGTCGACACCTTCAGTCCACTCTTCTCACCTTCCATCTTTTGATTTGTCTTGGGCCTTATCCGAAATGGGCCTCACCTTATCTTTTCCTTTCGTTGCGTCCCTCTGTTTCTGGATTCACTTTTCTTTCTCCTGTAGCTTCCCTGCTTTCCTCGGATCCAACGAGCTGCCCACCATCATCTCGTTTTCCTCTTCTTCCATCGTCATCCCTCCTATATCTTCAGTATTCTGACCCCTATCTTTCCTAAACATAGCTCCAGATTTCCTTGTCAAATCCATATTTTCATCTAAGTCTGCTATCACCGTGTACTTTGATTGCACAAACGTCTGTCCTTCTCTCCTTCCCACCTTCTGCACATATCTATGCCCAGCCCCCTGTACACTTCTCTGGCTACCCTTCAAAAACAGAGTTCGACTTGACTCCTTGACATACATCCAAGGACCAAATTTCTCTTCCTCCGTCGGCACCTCCTTGTCCGGTGACAATCTGGGCATAATCTCTATTTTTTCCGGCAGGTTTGATATTCCATTAGAGCTGGCTTTCCATGGGCATGCTTCCTTCCTGTGTCCATATCTCCCACACTCAAAGCAAATCAAATTTAGCCCTTCATACTCTACATTAAATAGGGCAGACGAGCAAATAACCTTTGGAACCAACTTTTTTTGAAGATCAATCTCAACGCAGATTCTCGCAAAACGCCCCCTTTTCACTCTAGTATCATTATCCTCTGTGCTTGATAGAGTGTGTAAGTCCACTTTGAGAGTTTTGCCTATTGTGTCTCCTAACCTCCAAATGTATTTCCTTGAGTAGCAGTGGATAGGGATATGAGGAATCCTAACCCAAATTGCTACTCGTCCCAAAGGATTATGAAACGGATCAAAATAAGGATTCCATCTTGAACAAGCAGTGTGTGATGAGCGATAACCCAAAGCCCTTCAAACAGAATCCTTTTGTATTTCACTCCCCAGCTTTCATCCCCCTTCCTAAACTTAACCAAAAAATAATTGTTTAGTATATCAATCAGATCAAAGTCATTGAAACCCCACAGCTGACTTAACCGTTTCTTTAATCTGTAGACATTCAGAGTGGCTCCCAAAATCGAAATTATCAACGCATTATTCCATGGCTGGCACTTCTCATTGTATTCTTCTTCAGTTTCAGGTACCATAGGATAAATGTTCATCAACTTCTCCATTTCAGCTGATGGAACAGGTAGAGGCCAAGTTTTATCCATTATATCAGATAAAAGAGGGTCATCTTCAGTGACTCCATTCCCATGAGCCACTCCATTGTACTCTCCTCCTTTAAAGCCTATCAAAGACTCTGTATGATAGAGATTTACTTACCTCATTTTGGGCTGCTTCCTCTACACACGTTCTTCCATTTGGGTTGATTTCCAAACATCCCTCAGCGTCCTCCATTTTATCCAATATCAAGGCGTCATCAATTGCTTCTTTTTTTGATTTCTTGGAATTTATAACCGAAAATCCTATTTTCGGTGTTCTGTCCGGAGGAAGTTTCTGGAAGCAAGACTCTCCCATTCAGAAAGATAAACCTGAGACACGCTAACCAAGAGAAAGAAAACCAACTCGCTCCTAGAAACTAGAGTCCATTGTATTTTTTTCGAGGTATCCAATCTAGGAAACAAATTAGAACGGAAATTAGTCAAAATGCATAACCCGACAATCAGAAAGAAGCTTGGACTTGAAAATTAATATGTTCATGGAAAAAAGGGGGAAAAAGAAAACACACACACACGAAAAGTCACAAAAAAGTGGCAACTTAACCAAAATTTCATGATAAACAAACATCCGAAGAGCCTCCCCAGTCACTGCTTTAACTTCATGCCTAAAATACTTGACAGAATCAAGATACGATAGATAAACCCGATGCTGATTAGGGAACTGACTTTCAGATCCAAATTCTTGAACATACATGCCAAAAAGGCATACTTCCACGCCTTCGATCTTTTGAAACAACAAAATTAGCTGGAGCAGAAACTTAAGTGAATAAATGACAATAACCGATAATCATGATATAACAATCAATAGATTAATCAAAGCAACCTTGTCACTACCTTAGATTTATATGGGAATTCTGTTAGATAATTTTCCTCCCGAAAAATTTCCAAAAATCGTTGTTTCACTTCTAACTTTTTATCCACAGATGACACCACTCTGACAACAAGTGCTTTAGCCCCAAGCACCTGGTACAACAATTGAAATAGTTTTATATAAGACCAGAACAAAAATGTAGCATCCCATATAATTAAGACTTGTTTTTAAAATATTTATAATTATCTAAGCATTCTTAATTAATTAAATTAAAAGTGCGGATGGGTTTGAACTCTCTTGTTCATGTCTTGTGCTTGCCATATGAGTTTGGAAATCAGTAAATTTCAAGGGGCAAACTACAATTTTTGCACTCAAAAGAGGAGCTAAGTGTACAATTTTTGAAACTATACTTCTTCAAGAGATGTTGTCCACTCATTCCTACTATGTGATTCATTTAGGGATTCTTTCAGACTTGTGTTTGGTTTGTTGGGTCTCTTTGGGCTGAGAAAAGTTTGTAAATGGTTCAAGTTTACTTTGGACTGAGAAAAGTTTGTAAATGGTTCTCTTTCAGACTTGTCTAAAAAGTCTCTTTATTAGTCCAGTTAGCTTTCTTTTTAGACTTTATTTTTTTTATTTAGACCGCTCTTGTAACGTAGTCTAAGAGATACTTTTTAGACCTTATTTACGTGCAGTCTAAAAAGTACTTACTTTCTAAACCGTTCTTATCTAAACCGCACATTTATGCCATCTAAAAAGCATTTTTGCACTAGTGAATATATTTAACTTTCTTAATCTCCTCAACAAAAGTTAATTTTCTCTTATATTAAAGAAAAGAGGTATTAGTATTTTAAACATTTCAAGAGAGGTTACTATCAACTAGGTCAAATAATTGATATCCAATAGGGTTTGATTTTACTAAAAAGGGGTTAGTCTTTTACAACATGACAAACTAAGTTCGAAATCCTGTTGGTAGAGGCTGCACATTTAGTGCCTAATAGAACGTTAAACATGATTATCTCCTATAAGAGAATGCATATGTTTAGAAAAAATTTACAAAGTTGGTAATTCTAGATTCACTAACCTCCATTGTGGCACATGACACTCGGGTTCTTTGCAAGATCAAGCATGAAGTTAAAGTAAATACTACTTCTGGTCCTTAATATAAATTTTAGTTGATTTTTTGGAGAGATTAATGAAGATTTTTTGGAGAGATTTGGGGAGCTAAATAAACTAATATATTTCTTAATTTTCTTATAATAAAATTTTTCTGACTTATAAGTTAATATATAATATAATAATATACTAAGTATTTCAGAATAAAGAAGTAAGTAATCTAAAGTAGTTTATGTAACTTACTTAATATCTTAAAAAAGTCAACTGTGTCTTATATTAATGATCAAGTAACGCATTTTCTTGAAAGCAGATTCTCTCATTGTCCTTTTTCTCATTTTATTTTCAAAATCATATTCAAACATTTTGATCAAAAAATGGATGGTTCAAATTAATATTTTATAACATTCTTATTATAATATTTTCTAAATTAAATTTTGTTATTTTGTACTTACGGTAGTTATGAATTATGTAGATCATATTTTTAACAATTTAAATTTATTTATTTCTATTTATAATCATAATTTTATAGAACAATAAATATGAACTATCCACTCTTTTTAATTTAACTATGGAGATGATGTTCTAAGAAGAAAATGAGAAAAGAGAAAAATGAGAGAACACATACCATTTCTTGCAAAGACATAGCCCCCAGGATGTAAATGTTCTATATTGAACTCCATTGTAGAAAAAACCCCTTCACTTTTCAACAATTGCGATATTAGAAATGTGGAGAGCAACATTATTGTGTTGCATGCACAAGAAGTTAAAGCATCATTCATTGAAGCTGCAATTAACAAAGTGTCAAATGCAATTCTAGACCTCATGGGCTAATAAAAAACTTGTTAAAATTGGAGACATAAATTTACATTTGTTATATCTCAGTTGGATTTAATTTTGATTTTCTGAAAGTATTTAGGTGCAATCTATCCTTGAATCAATTTGTGTCATGTTACATTAAAATGATAGGGGATATTCCATTTTAGC
>JANTPZ010034584.1:0-13382 GCA_025593235.1 Vachellia pachyceras
GGTAACTCAATGTATGATAATAAATCATCTATTTAAAAACATTTTAACATCCAAAATACATTCAAAACCACATCATCCTCCAATTAAAGGAATGCACAAATATTGATTAACAATATGCATTGTAAAATCATTATGCATGGTAAATATGTATTGTGAAAACTTTTTGCATTGTAAAAACATTTTGCTCTTATTTGACATCATCAAAACTAATCATATCTAACACATTTTACTAAGTTTATTCAGTGCAAAGGACTGGGAATCTCCTATCATGACTAACTTAAGTCAGCAAATGCCATCCCAATCCAGCCAAGTCTCAACCTCCAGAATTTTGTTAAACAACAAAAGGATTACCATCTCTCAAATCAATGACCAAAAGATTGTATATAGATTTTCATGTTTTCCTAAATCTCATTAATATATTTTCTGCATCCGTGACCTATAGTTTTATATTATTTTGTAGAGAGAAAGCTTTGTTGTCACATGCCTAATAGAGAGGTTGGAGACCCGCCATAGTTGGAAATATGAAGGTTGTACTAAGTGTGCATCAAAGCTTAGGGATGATGGAAACACTTTGTACTGTCCAAACTGTAAGAAGAAGCCTGACTCCGTTGAGCCTAAGTACATCCACAAACTGCATTAGACTTATCATCTATTTTTCCATATAACAATCTACAATAAACAACCTCATTATACTATGTAGGCTCAAGATTCACTACAAAGCTGTAGATGATAGTGGAAGTGCCTCTGTGGATTTTTGGGATAAACTTGCTTCCCAATTACTTGGAAACTCGGCTGTTGAGCTTCAGTAGATTCTACTAGCTGTATGAAATCCATCATTCTTGTCCCATAAACATATCCTCATTTCTGTTTTATTATCTAACTCAACTGTATTTCTACTAATTTTTCAGAATGGACTTGAGTATGACTTTCCTGAACAATGCGATTCAATCGTTGGGAAGAGGATGCTACTTAAGCTTAAGCGTAATGAATTTAATGCCAAGCACATTAGTTCCAGTTTGAGTGTTATGCAATACACAATGTGTGAAGACTTAATTGACCAATTTAATGCAGCAACTCCTGACCAGGTGGTTTATATTTTCTTACAAAACATCCATACTTTCTGTTGATTTCACATTCACAATCAGCTGCTAATAATTTTTTTGTAACCACATGTAGCAAGAAGTAGCTTATGAGAGTCAATTTGATGCAAGAACAAAGGTGCTTATTAAAACCAACATATTTCTCCTCATTTTGTCATTTGTCAATATCTCATTCTAACTGTGTCATTTTATTTGTTCAGAATCCAATCCATGTTATTCCAGCCATGAATGATAGTGGATTAACACCTCTTACACATGTTGATGAGCCAACTAATGCCATAGATCTAAGTGTTGCAGATACCACACAATCCCAGCATCATGACCTACCTCCAGCACTTACAAAAGGAAAAAGAAAGGCACCTTTGAGGAGGAATTGTGTGGACCATCATAATGCAGTTGAAACTAATACCCCATCAGCCTCTATTGTTAATAATAAGTTGCTGAAAGTTATCAAGCAAGAGAAGAAGTAAATTATATTGTGATATGAACTCTGTTTAATGTAATGGCCAGTCAACTTATCCATTGTTGTAGCTTGAATTTGGAATCAACCCTATGTTTATTTCTTTAATTTGTTCAATATGTTTATCCCACTGCGGTTAAACTTTAATTTTAGCTTAATGTTAAGTTGTTAGGTTAATTGTGTTCTTCCCAATGTGCTTGTACGTTATATTGCTGGTCAGTTATTAATAGGTTATGAAAAGTATTTTTTTAAAAAAATATCATTAAAAAAACAAACAACAGCTACCAGGAGGAAAATATGTCAAAATTCTATTTGTCTCTCAAAAGAGCCTCTGGTTGGATGATCATATAGTACAAATGAGACAAAATGTTTCCTTTCTTCATTAGTGATCTGATTTAGTTAGTCCATGATAATGTCAACTATTAATGGACCTTGCACTATTGTTGGCATGATGTAGTTAGTGTTGGTTGCTTATAGATACTTTAATACAGCACAAGAAGTAAAGGAAAACCGCAGAAATCTTTTTAATTTATTATATGCTCTGAGTCACGTGGTTGTAATGTTAATCCACAAAGCTTGAAAATTTCATTTCCCCTCTTACCTTTATTTGTCTCTAATCATGTCACTGTGAGAATAATTTGCCTGCTCTGATTTGTCAGTAATGAAAATGTTCTTTCAACCCTTCTGAAGATTTTTGTTGTTTCCCCTCTTAACTAATTGTCCAGTTACTAACAATATCAAATCAATGACCAACACACGTATAAAAAGGATTTCATCATATTATACTGCAAGATAATTCATTTATTCATTCATTTATGTATTGTATTTGATAAACATAGTATAAGGTCATACATACATTCATGCATCCAAAACGAATATCTTGCAAATTCAGTTGCAAGGTTTGTGATCCTTGTGATGTGTGCAACCATGAAGCTCAATCTTATCAGCCAAAACTCTAAAACTAACATAGTTGTCAACTGGGACTCACAAAGTTTTAATCCTTCTTAAAATATGACCAACCAGAAAAAAATAGCATTTAAGAACTTTATCAGCAATATGATTACTTTAAATAAAAGCCTGAATTTTAACTATATATATTTGAACTGTGTTGTTTTCATTTTGCTTACACCCTCACTTAGACCTTAATTTTTTTTCTGGCTTTAGTACGTTTTCTTTCCTTTTGTTTGTATAATTACAGTACATGATTTACAAGTTTTGAAATTACCATCACTACACTCACAAAATAACCATACTTAATATACCATTTGCAACAAAGAAAAGTTCATAGTTTATTATTTATACACTTGTATCAGATGGTCTCAAGCGCATTCAATGTGTTACTGATTTCTATAATGATACGTTAAATAATGGTTTACCACCAAATCCATTGTGTATTACAAAATCTAGCAAGCAGCGAGTGGAAAACTACTTGTGAGTCCCAATTTCTTGGATTTAGAAATATTTAAGTTAACAATAAATGAAACATATGGACATACTTTTTTATTATATAATGTAAAAGATGCATTCAGTACAATCTAAAAGTTGCACGCTGTGTCCTGTCATTTTCACTAAAATTTCAATTAATTACTAAACCATTGACCCAATGCTGTGTCCTGTCAATTACACGTTGGATTTTTACTTTGGAATGACAACATCAATATACTAACTCTTGAAAGAAGCACAAAAATTCACTTTCTCGATGCACTACAAGTAGATGAACAAAAGGTAGCCTTGAGATTCAAGCTGAACTCATTTTCGTCTCCATCACCTGAAGAATCAGGTTACTCCATCCACAGCCATCCATACTGGTCATATGCAATCTAAATGACTGTCTTAATCTGCATCATTTGAACCTTATGGACACTCCTTCCATAGCCATGCACACTATAACTAAAAAAGGTATGAAATATTTCCATTGTTATACCATCAGACCAATACTGCATTTTTTTTCCTTCAAGCAGCTTTGATTATTGTTTTATCATTTCATACATACTTGATTTCCCTCTAATACCTTAGATATCTCAACAGGTTAAAGAGATTGTGCTCCATCATGACTGATTCAACATCTTCAGCCTATACAGAAAATGAATCTGAATCCTCTTCTATTCAGGATGAGAATTCTGGTTATATTATTTACACTCTTCCATCCACTGTGGTATTGGAAGATAGAAGCACCCTTCAACATAAAACTGTAGGGAGAAGATGCATCTTGAAAGATATAATAACAAATGTTGCTTCTAACTTGTCAACTCGGTTTGCAAGTTCTTCATCTATAGGTTTGAACAAATGGAAAAACAAGTAATGGAAAAAGATGCACCTTTTGCAATGACTTCTATATGAATCATTTGTCCATTTATTTATCTTACTAAATTCAGGTAATGGAAAAACAAGTAGCAAACCCTTGGTTCAAAACCAAAATATATGCCAAGAACCTTTGGATAGGATTTTCAAGCGTAAGAGTGCTAGACTCAAAGGACTAATATTGACCAAGGAACACAACCAGCAAAGTCAAAACAAAAACAGGTTCATCAGTTGAACCTTGCAAGAGAAGAACTAGGTTAGTCACCCTATATTTAATTAAAATGTATCCATTTTATATGTAATTAAAATTAAAATGCAGTTCCTTAGTATTTAATGCTCCCTTCATGACTGTTCTTATATATGTCATTCATATTATGTTTTCATGGAATATCATTGATGGACTATGTATGGAATAATCGTCAATGCAGACAAACCATGAATGTTACAATCATCGTTCTACGTTCCTAGCTAATTACTTGACAGTAGAATCAGAAATATCATAGGATGAAAGATATTATGGAACCATATGCACAAACTATCCACCAACATTCATTCTTTCTGCAATACTCATGATTCCCTAACTACATAGAGGAGTTTATAATCCGTTAGTTCTTGGTAGTTTTCTGCTTCACATATATAACTAATTTCTTTATAATCAAATTTCATTATAAGTTTCATATATTTCCACTTATCATGGGACAAGTATTCCATCAAATGCCAAATTAGTAGATAAGAATCGAAAGAAGCAGAGGCACATGATGGGTAGGGATTCAAAGTTAGAAAGCAGAGAAATGTTAAGTGAGTTTAAGAAAGCTTGCTGCCAAGTTATTGTTTTATTGAGATAGATAATAAAGAAACAGAGGCACACACTATATTGTTTTCAGAATATGAATTTATAAACGAAAATATATTAACATGATTTTGTTGTTCATTTGCTCTGACTTGTGAACTTGTATCTACTTCTTTATGTATATGACTTGTGCCATTGTGTTGCATCACTCATATTTTTATTAAACCTCTCTTTAGGTTTTTGAAGTGTAAAATATGAAAGCCACAAATTTTTTGTGACAGTATTAATTGTATGATGTCTTAACTGTCAAAGATCCAAGAACAAATGGTTGGTCCTTAATGCCATACGAAACCCACACCTCTTTGTGCCACTGAATAGCCACTTATTAAAATTTCCATTGCTTGTACAGAGTTATACCATTTTTCATGCCAGTTATGTATTGGCATCAATTATGGAATGAGTATATGAACACTAGAATGGTTGAAAAGGAAAATGAATGAAAGGGAAAATTATTGACGTAGCTTATATCTTATAATCTCCATCACTTATATCATTGATAAGAGATGTTTCACAAATTACCTCAACAATTGTGAAAATAAATGCTATAACTCTGTTATATTTGTTAGTGGTGGAGTATTTAATGTCATTGTACTGATATGTTCTTAGATATCCTGATGTGCATACTACTGGTCATATCTTACTGTCATTTACAAGAAAACATTATTTTCCATGCACTTCCCTTCACTCATATTGCCTTTACAGTATTAGAACATATCAAAGGCCTCTGTTCGATGATTCATTCTTCTCCCCTCTATTAAGTAGAGCATATCAGAAAGAGTGACGTAGAGAAAAGTGGATAAAAACATATAATGAATATCCTACTCAAAAACAATGTTGTATTGAATGATTGTTATTTTTGAATGTATGTAGCTAAAAAACACAAAATATGTATGGGTTGTCAAAAAGTGCTGGAAATAATTCATTCTAATTATTTATTGTATATGCTTACGTTTTGGGCCACATATTGTTTTTATTAACAAAAGAAAATCTGCTTGGAGCAAAGGAACAAGGAACCAAGAGTTTTAAGCCTTTTTTTGGGCCATAAGCTGCATGTTTTATTTTTATCCTCTGAATTTTTGGCCCACTGCCATTTTAGGTGTTTCATTAAAAAAAAGCCTTTTCAGTTATAGGACTGCATTTTTCTTAAGAAAAAGAAACACATTGGGCATAAAACTTTCGGTTTCGGCTTATTCTCTGGGCCTATGTTTTTTTATTCTGATGGGCATGTCAATTATTCATAAGTGGGCCGAAAGAGCTGCTCTTGCTGAATTGTTTTACAACAAAAGGGAACCATTAGACATATTCCAAAGTGGGCTACAGGCATAACGACCATTCTACATATTCTAAAGTTCCATGCATGTTCATTCTTACTCTTATACTTCCATCTCTAATTAATATTCAACCACTCTTGGAATTACGACATATGGTTAAAAAAATTATATATCAACGCATTCATTCTTTACATTAAATTTTAACATATAACAATTTAGACCATAAATAAACTTAAATATTACATATTACATAATAAGTTATAAATAAAAATTTGTGGCATCAACTTACTTTTGTTTCCTTATGTAATTCTCTATCCACACACACTTACCATCTTATCTGCATGTGTCATTTTGTACTATTAATTACTACATTTCACATATTTTAGTATTAATTCAATTGCTTCATTAACTATAACTCTCAACAGTTAATAAGGAACTCAATCGCAAAGTTGTTAGATTGAAACGAGCCATGTCTACTGCTGAATCAGAAAAAATGGCTGTCAAGAAGAAATCCATAAATGTTACTACATGGTCATATAAAGGAACACAATGTGACCGTTATAACATTGTTGCAGGTATGCCTTCCTTATCTTACTAATTTCCAATTTGCTTTTACTTCCCATTATTTTGTACTATTAAATAACTCCTTCTTATGATACCCTTTGTTTACTTAGGTGCATCTCAAATGAGCAATTATGCCAATCACCCAAACTCTACACACTACATGACAATGCAAATGAATTCAGCTGTATTAAGTACTATTACCAAACCATTGCACACAGGTATACTAATTCATTACATATTCCATTAATTACATCATGTTATGGCCACAGTATGATGCTGTGTTTATTGTACTACATGCTATAATTAACTTCAGCATTGAATGGTATAACTTTTATGGCAGTTGATGGTAAACATTATAAAGATATTCAAATAAATGTGGATTCCACTGAATGTAGAAATTATTCTGATGATTCATCAAGTTCAGATGATGAGCAAGGTTATTTTCTTCCACACATTATATTTTAACCTAAACTGAGTTACTTCTTTTATGTATCATTAACTTTAATTTACAATTTTATATTGGCAAATCAAACCCCTACAGGATATATAATTTCTAATGTGCCTGAACTTCACTTATCAAACACATATGGTTAGTTATCTATAACTGAAAAGTACATTTTCCACATATGATAAGTTCATGAAAAATTCACTCCATTAACTCTATTTTGTACTAGAATATATAGATGAAGGGGATCCTATATGCAAATGCAAATATTGTGATGCTATGTTTTGGTATAATGAAAGAGCGAAAAAAGACAACAAAAAGAGAATCCCAACTACATTCCACATGTGCTGCCTGCATGGTAAAGTTGTCTTACCTACTATGCCAACACCTCCACATTTACTGAAAGGTCTACTACTTGACAAGAGCAGTATGGATGCCAAAAATTTCCATTCAAATATTAAACAATACAACAATATGTTCTCTTTCACATCAATGGGAGGCAAGATTAATCACTCCAAGAACTCTGGTGGAGGTCCATATTGTTTTGTTCTGTCGGGGCAAAACTATCATAACGTAGGGAGTTTGTTACCTCCAGAATCTAGAAGACCAGTGTACTCACAATTGTATATTTTTGACACTGAAAATGAAGTGCAAAACTGTATTGATGCCGTTAGGTAAGTTATTATAATGTTACACTTCTTATATTTACTTCCTTCCAAGTGTATGACTATAATTTTTTTTATTTTACAGCAAAGTACAAAAAGATATTAACAATTGATCTAAGGATTGTTGCTTTACTTAAGGACATGTTGGATGAAGTGAATCCGTTTGTCAAACAATATCGTTTTGCATCACATCAATTAAAGAACCAAAGGTCGCATGGAATGAAGCTCTGTTTGGTCAGCACGAGACAACATGATGGCAGAACACACAATATGCCAACCGCTTCAGAAGTTGCAGCATTAATTCTTGGTGATATCGACATGTCATTTAATTTTAGAGAGATAATTGTTACAGAGAAATCAGGCTCACCGTAGCAAATTAATGAATTGCATCCTTCATATTTGCCACTTCAATATCCCATTTTATTCCCTCATGGTGAAGATGGTTACAGGGATGATATTCTACATAGAGAAGACACTCTTAGTGCTATAAAAAAAAAGAAAGAGGCTTAGCATGAGAGAATTTTTCTCATACAGGTTAATGTATAGAGAGAATGAAATTAGTACATTACTTCATGCCTCCAGGTTACTTCAAAAATTTATTGTCGATGGATACACAATGATTGAAGCGTAAAGAATACTTTGGATACGAACCCACCAAAAACAGCTTAGGGCTGATTTATACCAAGGTCTATCTGAAGCTGTTCTTAGAGGTGAAACAGATGCAACGTCAACTGGAAAAAGGATCATCTTACCATCTACATTCACAAGCGGTGCTAGATATATGCTTCAGAATTACCAAGATGCTATGGCCATATGTCGTTGGGCTGGATATCTAGATGTCTTCATAACTTTCACATGTAATCCAGCATGGCCTGAAATAACAAGGTATTGTAAAAATCATTCAGTAAATGCATCAGATAGGCCATATGTTCTTTCAAGGATTTTCAAGCTAAAATTGCAATCATTGATAAAGTTGGTGAAAGAGAAGAACATATTTGGAACTATTTGTGTAAGTTTGAATTTAACTATTGGCTTGTATATTTACAATTAAAGCAAACTATAATTTTAGTATAATCTTATTATATCACTTTGCAATTGAGGTTGTGGAATCATATTCATTTTAATTTAACTTGCAGATGTTTACACTATTGAATTCCAGAAGTAAGGCTTACTGCATGCTCATATACTTCTATTCCTTGCAAAACACGATAAGATTCTCACATCTTACGACATAGATAAGGTGGTCACAGCAGAAATCCTAGACAAGGACACATCTCCTTTACTGTTTGACTTAGTAAAAAAAATTTATGATCCATGGTCCATATGGTAGGAGTAATCCAAGATCACCTTGCATGAAAGACAACAAGTGTAGCAAGCATTTCCCTAAGAAATTCACTCAAAATACAACTGTTGATGATGAAGGTTATCCTATATATCGAAGAAGAGATGATGGTCGCATAATTGAAGTCAAAGGTATACAATTGGACAACCGTTTTGTCATCCCTTACAATCCTTTGATACTTAGCATGTTTCAAGCTCATATTAATGTTGAAAAATGCAATCAATCTACTGCCATAAAGTACTTATTCAAGTACATAAGTAAAGGAAATGATAGAGTTGTTGCTGGTATATTTGACAAAGAAGGGAAAGGCAACGGTCAAACAACAATTGATGAGATACAACAATACTATAACTTCAGGTACATATCTTCTTGTGAAGCTGCATGGAGAATTTTAGGATTTGAAATTCATCACAAATTTCCATCTGTCGAAAGATTGAGCTTCCACCTCCCAAATCAATAGTATGTAATTTATCAGAATACAGATAATGTTTCACTAATAGTGGACTACCCTAGAGTATGTGAATCACAATTCTTGTCTTGGATGGAAATGAATGGTAAAGATACTTTTGCCGCTTCTCTTACATATAGAGTTCCCCCAACATTATGTGCACCAAAGGAATAAGCGAAAATGGAAGAGAAGAGAGAAAGGATTTGTTGTAGGTAGGATTTCTAATGCAACACCAAGCTCTGGAGAATTATACTACTTGCGTATTTTGCTAACAAAAGTTAAAGGGCCAAAATCATTATGAGATCAAAACTGTTGGGGGAGTCATTTATGACACTTTCAAAGTGGCATGCGATGCTTTAGGTCTATTGGATGATGATAAAGAGTATATCAATGCAATAAAAGAAGCATCTATTTGGGCAAGTGGCAACTCATTAAGGAAACTTTTTGTTACAATGCTTCTAAGTAATTTCTTACAACATCCTGAGGAGGTCTGGAAGCAGTGCTCAAAAATCATATCTGATGATTTATTATATATACCACATGATCATCCTAATTATGAATGTGAGTCAATTTTGACTAAATTTATTACATTAAATAATGGTTTAAATTATGTATCTAGCATTTCCATTTACATTTACAATTCCTAATATAATGATTACTTGTATGCAGGTTTTTCTATCTCATATTATGAAAAGGAACAAGTTGCCTTAACAGAGATTGATCTTCTACTTAGGAACAATGGTAAGAGCCTTCATGAGTACCCTACCCTACCAACTCCTTCAGAAACATCATACATGGATGTTACCAATAATCTAATAGCACAAGAATTAAACTATGATAGGATTGCTCTACAAAGTGAAGCCATAACACTTACCAATTCTCTTACTGATGAGCAGAAATTAATTTTTGATGAAGTTATGTATTCATTAAATTCATCATCATGAGGGTTCTTCTTTGTCCATGGTTTTGGTGGCACAGTAAAAACATTCTTATGGAATGCATTGACCTCTATCTTGTGTGCCAAAGGAGAGATTGTGTTGATAGTTGCATCAAGTGGCATTGCAGCAACTTTACTTCCTTCAGGTAGGACTGCTCATTCACGTTTCGCCATACCATTACATATTACTGAATACTCAATGTGCTCAATTAGAAAAAACTCTGCTCTCGCCAACTTAATTATCAACACAAAGTTGATTATATGGGATGAAGCTCCTGTGGTTTAGCGGTTTTGCATTGAAGCTTTTGATCGTTCTCTCAGGGATATCATGCATTCTGATTCATTATTTGGTGGGAAATGCATAGTTATGGGTGGTGACTTCCGTCAAATACTTCCAGTAATACCGAAAGGTACGAGGGCTACAATTGTTAATGCTTGTATTTCATCTTTAACATTATGGGATCATTGTAGAATCTTCAATTTGACAAAGAACATGCGGTTAACCACTGGATCTTCAAATGTGAAGAAACATCATTTGGAATGGTTTAGTAAATGGCTTCTAGATGTGGGTTATGGTAACATAGGTGAAGTAGTGAATGGTGTGTACCATATCCAAATACCTAATGAATTCTTTATATCAGAATCAAACAATCCAATAGAGTCCTTTGTGCAATCTACTTATGAAGATCTGGTTGGAAACCTTTCCAATAATGAGTATTTTAATGACCGAGTGATATTTGCTCCAACCATAGATGCAGTTGCTAAAATCAATGACTATATGTGTTCTTTATTACCAGGTGATGCTTATGAATATCTTAGTTTTGACTCTGTTTGTAAATCTTCATATGACAGTGATAGCTTTGACAATTTGTACACAACAGAGTTCTTGAACACTATTAATAGCTTTGGTTTGCCACCCCACAAGTTGACATTGAAAGTAGGATCTCCTATTATGCTCTTGAGGAATATAGACCAATCATCAGGATTATGTAATGGTACTCGGCTATGTATAACTATGCTTGGCAAGAATGTTATTGAAGCAATTACCTTGAATGGTTCCAAGCCAAATCAAAAGGTGTTAATTCATAGAATGGATATGAACCCTTTCGAAAGTAAATGGCTGTTTCATATGCGAAGGAGACAATTTCCAGTCAACCTCAGTTTTACAATGACTATAAACAAAAGTCAAGGGCAATCCCTTCATCATGTTGGAGTATATCTTTCTAAGCCAGTATTTACACATGGGCAATTATATGTTGCAGTGTCCAGGGTTAGAAGCATTGATGGCTTGAAAATATATGTCCCTACTAATGAGACTGGTCAAGTAAATACGACAATAAATGTTGTCTACAAGGAAGTTTTTAGAAATCTATCCAGTTGGTTGGTCATGCTTACATTGATGTTCACAATACCTCCAACTTGTGGATGCCATGATCTGTCTAGACCTTAACTACTTATCTTTTTCACTTGGTAATAGATGATTGCTTTGAGTTATCCCATCTATTTTCGTTATTTTATTTCCACTTCGTTTATATGCATGGTAATATATGTCCCACCTAAACGCATCAACTATTGCTTATATGACTATTTGATCCAGCTTATATTACATTTGTTTTTTGCAATTGAATCTATCTATGTTGAAATGAACGTCATGCAATTAATTTGTTCTGCATTTAATACCATCAAGTTTGGGTTGTGTGATCAATGTAATGATAACTTGCTCCCGGCGCATCGCGCGGGGGAGTACCTGCTAGTTAATACTATAACAAGAGAATTGCACACTTCATATTTTTCACCAAGCATAGTATCTTCCTACGTAAGGCTATTTTGTGCAAGGCATTTTCGACTACTAAATTTAAGCACTTCTCATAATACGGATTTAAGCTTTGGTTTATTATATTATAAGAAACTAGCCTTTTTATTAGACACAACCTCCATTAGTAGCATACTTCATAGTTCACTCTTAGGTGATTATTCTATCATCCCAATCTTGGACAAAAATAATACTCTTTACAGTCATAAATATAAAAGGTACTTAGAAGATTTTTTTTATTATAAAGTAAGACATTAAGCTACTTTATCTTACTTTATCTCACAAGTATATTTTTTCAAACTATTCCTATTAATTGCAGGTATAAATAGGTTTTTCATGAAGGAAAAATGTAATTGATTAAAGAAGGCATTTCTAAAAGACCAAAAAACATTTTTTAACAAATAATTAAAGGATAAATATGCAAATTTAACAATTAAGTTATTGGTCGGAGCACCCAGCACAATTAATTTTTTAAAGGTGCAAATTTAACAATAATTAATTGAAAGGGTGTAAATTTAACAACATCGCTAATCAAGCCTAATGTTTATTAACCAGTTGGCATATTTTTATTATTTTTAGTGTCTATGCTTGGCTTTGAGATCATATATGTGATCAAAACTACTCATTTTTGCTTAAATTTTTTTCTAATAGTAGTTTTTATTACTATTAAAAAGATTTATTATTTAGAGCAACTTTCATGAAGGAAGTTAAGTAAAAAAGATTATTTTTATAACCTAAATGATTCCAAAATGAAACCCAGACCTTAAAAATAGTAAAATATGTCAAATAGTAGACGGATGTTAGAAAGGTTAACGACATTGCTAAATTTACACATTTATAATTGATCATTGCTTAATTTACACTCTTAAAAATTCAATTGTACTGGGTGCTCCTAGATAATGACTTGATTGCTAAATTTACACATATACCCATAATTAAATTAACTAATGAAATACGGCGTTCACAGAGAGAAAGGATGAAGGGCTGGTTTGGATGCTAGGTTTGAAACCTAGGTTTCACAGATTCCGAGGTAAAACCTAGGTTTTGAAATGTGATTTATGTTTGGGAAGTTATAGCTTTTACAGATTTCGAGGTAAAAAAGTAAGAAAAAGTGGGTATGAAAGAGGAAAGTAAGAAAGAGAAAGAGAGAAAAAGTAAGAAAGAGGAAAGTAAGAAAGAGTAGTAA